>SZWC01008299.1:10375-29356 GCA_023375785.1 Penium margaritaceum
GGGGAGGTGTGGCAACGGCGTGCAGACCCGCACCCTGATGCGGCACAGGGGCACCGCTTGGAAATTTGAGGAGGCAAACACACCAAGGAGGGTATGGAAGACACTACGTGACAAAATTCATGGCACACGATTCCGATACCAGAGTGGACAATGGATGAAGCTGGAGCAGTGGAGGTGAGGGGGTGGTGGGGCACCGGCGCACAGACCCACGCCTTGATGTGGCACAGGGGCACGGGTGGGCATTTCAAGGAGGCAAACATACTGTAACAAAGGGAATAGAAAATGCTACATGAAGAAATTCACGACTTGCGATTCCGATACCTTAGTGGACCGCGGAGGAAGCTGGAGTGGTGGAGAATGTATGGGTGGTGGGGAAGCAGTGCGCAGACCCACGCCCCGATGCGGCATGGGGGCACCAGTGGGAATGATGAGGAGAAAAACACACTGGGACGGAGAGCACGGAAAACGCTACCTGAAAAAATTCATGGCACTCGATTCCCAAGCCAAAGCAGACCGCGGAATAAGCCGGAGCGGTGGGGGTGAGGGGGCTGGTGGCGCAGCGGCGTGCAGACCAGCACCCTGATGCGGCAGAGGGGCACCGCTTACAACTTTGAGGAGGAAAACACAGTGGGATGAAGGGCACAAAAAAGGCTATGGAAAAAACTTCACGGCATGCAATTATGATACTAGAGCACATCATGGAGGAAGCTGGAGCGGTGGGGGTGAGGGGGGTGGTGGGGCAGCGGCGCACAAACCTGTGCCCCAATGTGCGACAGGGGTACTGGAGGGAATTATGATGAGGCAGATACACCAAGACAGAGGGCACAAAAAAAGCCACGCGACGAAATTCACGGGTTGTGATTCCAATACCAGAGCGGACCGCGGAGGAAGCTGGAGCGGTGGGGTTGAGGAGGGTGGTGGGGCAGCGGCAAGCAGACCCGTGCCCCGCTGCGGCAAAGGGGCACCGGTGGGAAATTTGTGGAGGCAAATGCACCATGACAGAGGCACAAAAAATGCTATGTGAAAAAATTAATGGTACACAATTCTGATACGAGAGCAAACCCTGGAGGAAGCTGGAGCGGAGGGGGTGAGGGGGGTGGTGGGGTAGCGGGGTGCAGATCCGTGCCCCGATGCGGCACCGGGGCACGGGGAGGAATTTGACAAGGCAAACACACCAGAATGAAAGGCACAAAGAATGCTACCCGACGGAATTCACAGCACCCGATTCCAATACCAGAGTGGACCGTGGCAAAACTTGGAGCGGTGGGGGTGAGGGGGGTGGTGGGACAATGACGTTCAGACCCACACCTTGATGTGGCACAAGGGAACTGCTTGGAACTTTGAGGAGGCAAACACACTGAGAGGGAGGGCATGGAAGATGCAATGCGATGAAATTCATTACACGTGATTCCGATACCAGAGTGGACCGCGGAGGAAGTGGTGGGGCACCAGCATACAGAATCGTGCCCCGATGCGTCATAGGGGCATCAGTGGAAACTTTCAGTAGGCGAATGCACCAGGACAAAGGGAATGGAAAGTTATATGTGATAAAATTCACGACACGCAATTCCAATGCTAGAGCAAACCGCAGAGGAAGCTGGAGCAGTGGGGGTGAGGGGCGTCGCGGGGCAGCGGTGCGCAGACCTGGGCGCTAATGCGGCACGAGGACACCGGTGGGAACTTTGACGAGGGAAATAAACCAAGACAAAGGTCACAGAGATTTCTACGAGCAATATTTCACGGCATGCAATTCCGATACCAGAGCAGACCGCGGAGGAAGCTTGCCTGGTGGGTTTGGGAGGGGTGGTGGGGCAGCGGCACATAGATCCATGCCAAGATGCGGCACAGGAGCACTGCTGGGAATTTTGAGGAGGCACATGCAATGACATGGAGGGCACGGAAAACTCTACGTGACAAAATTCACAACATATGATTCCGATACCAGAGGGGACCACGGAGGAAGCTGGAGTGCTGGGGGTGATGGGGGTGGTGGGTCAGCGGCGAGCAGACCCGTGCCCCTATGCGGCACAGCGGCACCGAGGGGAGTTTCAAAGAGGGGAATGCACAGCAACAGAAGGCATGGAAAATGCTATGCGGTAAAATTCATAGCACCTGATTGTGATACTAGAGAAAACCACACAAAAAGCTGGAGCTGTGGAGGTCGGGGGGGTGGTAGGCCAGCGTCATGCAGACCCATGCCCCGATGCGGCACGGGATCACCTGTGGGAATTTTGAGGAAGCAAACACACCTGGAAAGAGGGCAACAAGAACGCTATGGGACAAAATTAACAGCATGCGATTCTATTACCATAGCAGACCACGGCAGAAGCAGGAGCGATGGGGTTGAGGGAGGTAGTGGGATAGCGGCGCACAGACCTGCGCCCCAATGTGGCATAGGGGCATTGCTGTAAAGAGGCAAACCCACCAGGATGGAGAGAATAGAAAATTCCACGAGACAAAATTCACGGCACGCAATTCCGATACCAAAGGGGACCGCATAGGAAGTTAGAGCAGTCGGGGGGAGGGGGATGGTGGGGCAGCGGCGTGCAGACCCGCGCCCCGATACAGCACCAGGGCACCGTTGGGATTTCTGAGGAGGTGAATGCACTGGGACAGAGGTCATGGAAAATGCTGGGTGACAAAATTCAGGGCTCCGCAATTCTGCTACTAGAGCGGATTGCGGAGGAAGCTGGAGCGGTGGGGGTCACGGAGGTAGTGGGCCAGCGGCGTGCAGACCCGCGCCCCGATGCCGCACCAGGGCACTGGTGGGAATTTTGAGGAGGCAAACACACCAGGATAGCAGGCACAGAAAACGCTACGCTTCAAAAGTTACGTCACGCAATTCCGATACCAGGGCGGACCGCCAAGGAAGTTTGAGTGGTGGGGGTGAGGGGGGAGGTGGGGTAGCGGCACGGAGACCCGCGCCCGGATGCAATACAGGGGCACCGCTAAGAATTACAATGAGGCAAATGCACCGGAATGGATACTACAAAAAATGCTACGGGACAAAATTCATGACACGCAATTCCCATACCAGAGCAGACCGTGGAGGAAGCTGTAACGGTGGAGTTCAGGGGGATGCTGGGGTGGTGGCGTGCAGACCCGCATCCCAATTCGACACGAGGGCACTGGTGTGATTTTTGAATGGGCAAAATGCACCAAGACGGAAGGCACAAAAAACAACGCAACAAAATTGATGCACAAAACTGAGCCCTGATGCGGCATGGAGGCACCGGTTGGAATTTTGAAGAGGCAAATAAACCGAGATGGAGGGCATTAAAAATGCTACGCGATGAAATTCACGGCACATGATTCCAATATAAGAGCTGACTACAGAGGAAGCTGGAGCGATGGGGGTGAGGGAGGTGCTGGGGCAGTGGGGCGCAGATCCGCGCCTCGATGCGGGACAGGGACACTAGTGGGAATTTTGAGGAGGCAAATGCACTGGGACAAAGAGCACAGAAAATGCTAAGCGACAGAATTCACAACACGTGATTCTGATACCAGAGCGGACCACAAAGGAAGCTGGAACGGTGGGGATGAGGGGGTGGTGGGGCAGCGGCATGCAGACCCGCGCCCCAATGTGGCACCGGGGCACCAGTGGGAATTTCGAGGAGGGGAACGCACCGGAATAGAGGGCATGGAAAATGCTACGTAACAGTATTCATGGCATGTGATTCCAATACCAAAGCAGACTGCAGAAGAAGGTGGTGGGGGTGAGGGGGATGGTGGGGCAATGGCGCACGGACCTGTGCCTCTATGGGGCACAGGGGCATCTGTGGGAATTTGGATAAGGCAAATGAACCGGGAAGAAGGGCATGGAAAATGCTACACGAAAGAATTCATGACACGCAATTCTGATACCCAAAAGGACCGTGGAGGAAGCTCAAGCGATGAAGGTGAGGGGGGTGGTGGGGCACCTCCGCGCAGACTTGCGCCCTGATGGGGCACAGCAGCACCGCTAGCAATTTCAAGGAGGCAAATGCATCAGGACAGAGGGCACAGAAAATTTTACAGTGCGAAATTCACAGCAATCGATTCCGATACCAAAGCGGACTGCAAAGGAAGCTGGAGCGATGGGGGTGAGGGGGGTGGTGGGGTTGCGGCAGGTAGACCCTCACCCCGATGCGGCACAGGGGCACCGGTGGGAATGTTGAGAAGTCAAACACACCAAGAGGAAGGGCACAGAAAACTCTAACCAACAAAATTCACAGCAGGCAATTCTGATACCAGAGAGGACTGCGAAGGACGCTCTTGTGGTGGGGTAAGGGTGATGGAGGGGCAGCGGCACATAGACCCGCTCTCCGATGCAGTATGGGGGCACTGGAGGGAATTTTGAGGAGGCAAATGTACTGCGCCAGAGGCCATGGAAAACGCTATGCAACATAATTCACAGCACGATATTCCAATATTAGAGTGGACAGAAGACAAAGCTCGAGCAGTGGGTCTGAGAGGGTTGGTGGGGCAACGGCGCACAGTCCCGCACCCTGATGCAGCACAGAGGCACCGATGGAAAAATTGAGGCAAATGCAACAGAACAAAGGCCACAAAAACACTATGAGATCAAATTCACGGCAGGCGATTCCGATATGAGACCAGACCGCAGAGGAAGCTGGAGGTGTGGGGGTGAGGGGGGTGGTGGGGCAGCGGCGCCCAGACCCGCGCCCCGATGGGCCACAGGGGTACTGGAGGGATTTTTCAGGAGGCAAATACACCAAGATGGAAGGCACAAAAACAGCTTCCCGATGAAATTCACCGCACACGATTCCCATACCAAAGCAAAACGCGGAGGACGCTAGAGCAGTGGGGGTGAGGGGGGTGCTGGGGAAGCGTGTGCAGACTCGTGCCCCAATGTGGCACGGGGGTACCGGTGGGAATTTTGTGCAAGAAAATGCACCAAGGCAGAGGGCACAAAAAATGCTATGAAAAAAAAATCACGGCACGTGATTTCAATACCAGAGGGGATCCTAGAGGAAGCAAGAGCGGTGGGGGTGAGGGGAATGGTGGGGAAATACTACGCAGACCCACGCCACGATGCGGCACAGGGGTATTGGTGGGAATTTTGAGGAGGCTAATACACCAGAACAAAGGGCACAGAAAATGCTACATGACAAAGTTCATCGAATGCAATTCCGATACCGGAGCGAACCACGGAGGAAGCTAGAGCGGTGGGAGTTACGGGGGTGGTGGGGCAGTGGGGTGTAGACCCACGCCCGGATGCGGCATAGGGACACTGCTGGGAATTTTGAGGAGGCAAATGCACCGGGACAAAGAACATAGAAAGTGCTACTCGAAAAAATTCATGGTAGGCAATTTTGATACCAAAGCGGACCGCAGACGAAGCTGGAGCCGTAGGGGTGAGGAGGGTGGTGGGGCAGCAACATGAAGACCCACGCCCTGATGCGGCACGGGGGCACCAGTGGGAATTTTCAACAGAGATTGCACCTGGACAGAGGGCACAGAAAATTCTACATAGGGAAATCCACGGCACGCGATTGTGATACCTGAACGGACCGTGCAGGAAGCTGGAGCGGTGGGGTTCAAAGGGGTGGTGGGCCAGCTCCGTGCACACCCGCACCCCAATGCGGCACGGGGGCACCTTTGGGAGTTTTGAGGAAGCAAACACACCTGGACAAAGGATGCGGAAAACACTTTGGGACAAAGTTCACGGCACGCGATTCCGATACTAGAGCAAACCGTGGAAGAAGTTGGATCGCTGGGATTGAGGGAGGTGGTGGGGCAGCGGCGCACAGACCCGCGCCCTGATGCGGCACAAGAACACCGCTGGGAATTTTGAGGAGGCAAATGCACCGGGAAAGATGGCACAGAAAACAGTACATGACAAAATTCATAGCACGCGATTCCGATACCATAGCAGACCATGGAGGCAGTTGGAAAAGTGTGGGTGAGGGGGATCGTGGGGCACCAGTGTGTAGGCCTGCGCCCCCATGCGGCACGGGGACACTGGTGGGAAGTTTGAGGAGGGGAATGCACAGTGACAGAGGGCACAGAAAACGCTACGTGATGAAGTTAACGGCACGTGATTTTGATACTAGAGCGGATCGCAGATGAAGCTGGAGCAGTGCGGGTCATGGGGGTGGTGGGCCAATAGCGTGCAGACGTGCGCCCCGATGCTGCACGGGGGCACCGATGGCAATTTTGAGGAGGAAAACACATTCAGACAGAGGGAACAGAAAACGCTACATGTCAAAATTCACGGCATGCAATTCACATACGAGAGCAAGCCACGAAGGTGGCTGGNCACTGGTGGGAAGTTTGAGGAGGGGAATGCACAGTGACAGAGGGCACAGAAAACGCTACGTGATGAAGTTAACGGCACGTGATTTTGATACTAGAGCGGATCGCAGATGAAGCTGGAGCAGTGCGGGTCATGGGGGTGGTGGGCCAATAGCGTGCAGACGTGCGCCCCGATGCTGCACGGGGGCACCAATGGCAATTTTGAGGAGGAAAATACATTCAGACAGAGGGAACAGAAAACGCTACATGTCAGAATTCACGGCATGCAATTCTCATACGAGAGCGAGCCACGGAGGTGGCTGGAGCAAAAGGGGTAAGGGAGGAAGTGGGGCAACGATACACGCACCCCTTCCCTGATGCGGCATAGGGGTGCCGCTGAGAATTTTGAGGAGGAAAATGCACCGGGACAGGGGCCGCGGAAAGCGCTACGGGAAAAACTTTATGGCACGCAATTCTGATACTAGAGCGGACCACAGAGGAAGCTTGAGCAGTGGAGGTCAGGGGGGTGGTGGGGCAGCGGCACGCAGACCCATGCCCGGGTGCGGCACAGGGGAACCATTGGGAATTTCTGAGGAGGCAAATGCACCAGGGCGGATGGCACAGAAAACTCTACGCGACTGAATTCACGGCATGCAATTTTGATACCCAAGCGGACCGGGGGGGAAGTTGTAGCAGTGAGGGTGAGGGGGATGGTGGTGCAGCGGCGTGTAGACCCCCGCCCTTTTATGTAATGGGGGAACTGGTATGAATCTTGAGGAGGGGAATGCACCGGGACAGAGGGCACAACAAATTCTATGCGAAAAAAAATTTGGCACGCAATTCCGATACTAGAGCAGACCACGGAGGAAGCTGGAGCACTGAGAGTGAGGGGGGAGGTGGGGCAGCGGCGAGGAGACCTGTGCCCCCATGCAGCACAGGGGCACCATAGTGAATTTTGAGGAGGCAAATGCACCGGGATGGATGGCACAAAAAATTCTTTGGGAAAAAATTTACGGCACCCGATTATGATACCAGAGCGGACCGCGTAGGAAGCTGGAGAGGTGGAGGTCAGAGGGTTGGTGGGGCAGCGGCGCACAAAATGCGTGCCCCAATGTGGCACGGGGGATCAGGTTTGAACTTTGAGAAGGCAAATGAACCAGCATGGAGTACAACAAAACAACACTACGTGACAAAATTCATGGCACTTCAAATCACAGAACGCAATGCGGAGGAAGCTGGAGTGGTGGGAGTAAGGGGGTTGGTGGGGCAACGGCGCACAGACCCGAGCCCCGATGCAGCATGGGGGCACCGATGGGAATTTTGAGGAGGAAAATACACAGAGATAGAGGAAAAAAAAATGCTACGTGATGAAATTTAGGACACGTGATTCTGATACCAGAGCAGACTACAAAGGAAGCTGGAGCAGTGGGGATGAGGGGGGTTGTGGGGCAGCGGCACGCAGACCCGC
Source organism: Penium margaritaceum (assembly GCA_023375785.1). Classification (NCBI taxonomy): domain Eukaryota; kingdom Viridiplantae; phylum Streptophyta; class Zygnematophyceae; order Desmidiales; family Peniaceae; genus Penium; species Penium margaritaceum. The sequence continues at coordinate 18,081 of SZWC01008299.1, forward strand.
GCCTTGATGTGGCACGAGTGCACTGGTGAGAATGTGGAGGAGGAAAATGCACCAGGATAGAGGGCAAAAAAAATGCTACGCAACGAGATTCATGGCATGTGATTCTAATATGAGAGCCGACCGTGAAGGAAGCCAGTGGGGGTGAGGGGGGTGGTGGGGCAGTGGCGCACTGACCCGCCCCTCGATGTGGCACAGGGGCATTGGTGGGAATTTGGAGGATTCAAATGCACTGGGATGATGGGCAGGGAAAATGATGCAGGACAAAATTCAGAGCAAGCAATTCGGATACCAGAGAGGACAGGGGAGGAAGCTAGAGCGGTGGGGGTGATGGGGGTGGTGGGGCAGTTGTGCAGACCCGCACCCCAATGGAGCACAGGGGCACCGCTGGGAATATCAAGGAGGCCAATGCAGCAGGATGGAGGGCACAGAAAACGCTACGTGATAAAATTCACGGCACACGATTCCGATACCACAGCCGACCGCGGAGGAAGCTGGAGCGGTGGAGGTGAGGAGGGTGGTGGAGCAGCAGCGTGCAGAGCCGCGCCCCGATACAGCACGGGGGCACCAGTGGGAATTTTGAGGAGGGGAATGCACCAAAATAGAGGGCTCAGAAAACAATTCATAAAAAAAAATCACGGAATGCGATTCTGATACCAGAGCAGAGCGCGGAGGAAGCTGGAGCGGTAGGGGTTAGTGGCGTGATGGGCCAGCGGCAAGTAGACCCGTGCCCTGATGCGGCATGGGGGCACTGGTGGGAATTTTGAGGAGGCAAACACACCAGGATAGAGGGCACAGAAAACGCTACGTGTCAAAGTTTACGGCAAACGATTCCGATACCAAAGCGGACCGCGCAGGAAGCTGGAGCATTGGGGGTGAGGGGGGAGGTGGGGCAGCGAACCCGCGCGGCGATGTGACACAAGGGCACTGCTGGGAATTTTGAGGAAGCTAGTGCACCAAGATGGAGGGCATGGATCATGCTACAAGAAAAAATTCACGGCATGCAATTATGATACCAGAGCAGACCGCGGAGGAAGCTTCAAATGTCGGGGTCATTGGCGTGGTGGGCCAGCGGCGTGCACACTCGCGCCCTGATGCAGCACGGGGGCACCGATGGGAATGTTGAGGAGGCAAACACACCAGGAGAAAAGGCACAAAAAATGCGACACGTCAGAATTCACGGCACGCAATTACGATACAAGGGCGGACTGCAGAGGAAGCTGGGGCGGTGGGGGTGAGGGGGGTTGTGGGGTAGCGGCTCGCAGACCTGCGCCCGGATGCGGCACGGGGGCACTGGTAGGAATTTTGAGGAGGCAAATGCACCGGGACAGAGGGCACAGGAAACGCAAAGCAACAAAACTCACAGCATGCCTTTCTGGTACCAGAGTGGACCGTGCAGGAAGCTTGAGCAGTGGGGCTGAGGGGGGTGGTGGAGCAGCGGCGTGCAGACTTGCGCCCCAATGGGGCAGAGGGGCACCGGTGAGAATTTTGAGGAGGGAAATGCACCGGGACAGAGGGCACAGAAAATGCTACATGAAAAAATTCACGGCACGCGATTCCAATACCTAAGCGGACCGCGGAGGAAGCCGGTGGGGGTGAGAGGGGTGGTGGGGCAGCGGCGCGCAGACGTGCACCCCAATGCAGCAGGGGGGCATTGGTGAGAATTACAAGGAGGCAAATGCACCGGGACAGAGAGCACGGAAAATGCTACATGAAAAAATTCACGGCACGCAATTCTGATGCTAGAGAGAACCAAGGAGGAAGCTGGAGCAGTAGGGGTGAGGGGGGTGGTGGGGCAGCGGCGCACAGACCCGCACCCTAATGCAGCACAGGGGCACCGGTGGGAATTTTGACGAGGCAGATGTATGGGTTCGGAGGGCACAAGAACTGCTACGTGAAGACGTTCACGGCTCACGCTTCCGATACCAGAGCGGACCGCGGAGGAAGTTGGAGCGGTGGGGGTGAAGGGGGTGGTGCGGTAGCGGCGTGTAGACCCCGCGCCCCGATGCGTACATGGATATGGATATGGATATGGGTATGGAGAGTTCTATGGATGTTGCTTATTACATGGATATGGATGTGCACATGGATATGGATATGGAATTGGACATGAATATGGATATTGATATGGACATGGATATGGATGGATTCATGAAAAAGGTTATGGATGTCAAAACAGATGTGGTCTTCTTCTATAGACATAGAATCATAGACTGAATTTTAAAGGGATGTAGATGAGGACCTGCATGTTGCTGTTGATATATGCAGTGGCATTGATGTAGATGGACATGTGTCCATCGTCGAGAGCTTAATGTGCCCCTAATAGTTTCATGAAAAGTAGAGATGGATGGATGTATATAAATGGCTTTCTACATCTTCAACTCATGTATACATAGAAAAGAAATTCCGTTGAAAGTAAGGATTTTGATGTGACTGTGCATGAAATGTGCTGATATGTCATGGAAGTGTTATAGAAGATTGAAATGTTACACTGAATTTTACATTGGGTTTTTGTTTTGTCAACATGCTATCATTGTGCACAAAGCTTGGTTTTCTAATAACTCCGTATGTGCAAGAACTGTTTCATTGATCCCTCAAACTACTTTGAAATAGTTTGCATCCATGTAAAAAATGTCATGAGTATAGTTTCACAACAAATACATTGAACTGTACTATCAGCAAACACAACTGTTTCATTGCTAAAGATTTCATTGTGGGTTCATTCACGTCACTATCCACACTCGCAACACCACCTGCTCCAAATAAAAGAAGACGGAAATAACCCACTGGACCTCCCATTTCTGTGATGCAGAAATAGGCGAATGCACACCGAAACCATTTTTATTGCAAAGCTTCCGTACCTGGTGGAAGCATCCAGATCTACATAAGATGTGACTTGGGGAGGCAAGGGGGGGGGGGGGGGTTCAATGCCTGGGATTTTTTTGGTGTCTCCGTGACCCTCATTTCCCCACTGGTTACGACCACGGGAACCAAAAAAAGAAATTCCTTTAACCTGTCACTAACCTGTACTCGTACGTTTGCTGATGTTAGCATTTTTTCAGGCAGATCATGTTATTCACACCATTTTTATGCGGATGGGGTAATTGACAGCAAAGCTGTATCCTTCGTGGTGGGATATGTACGCGGTAGCACACAAGATGCATACTCACATCTCGTAAGCACTAGATGATGTGCTGCATTTTGTAAAATGTGACGTCAGCAATATCTCAAGTTAAACCTGCACCTCGTCAATTACAGTTCTGCAAAAAGCATGTTCTTGCCGACCGAGGTGCACTGATATGCAATGTATTGAACTTTTATGCGTCCTCCATCCAACCATGATGATGTATGCATCGCGTTCACAAACGAGAACGAGAACCGTAACGACCGTTGAAACCCTAGGTTTGGTCCACGCCATCCCACCTGCTTAAAAAACGGGGTAAAGCCACTTGAGTTCATTTCATTGACAGTGACCGCGATTGTGAGCCCAAGCGGCCACTTTGTGCCTGTGGTTGCGACAATGATCAGCCATCTCTAGATTCTTGCAGTATTTTTCCTGGGGAACGTTGCTGCAGCCCTGGTTTACGCTTCACGCCCACAGCTCGCGGTTGCAGCCGCATCCACCAACGCACCCTCATCTACGGTGCATGTGGCCTACCGCTACAGCACCGTGCTTCACCCCAAGCCTGTAACAGCTTCAAGATCAAAAAGTAGGCAGCCGCTATCGATGCTAAAAGACACTAGCCGCAATGAGTACTGTGCCAAGAAGTTTCCAACTGTTGCCGCTGCCCAAACCAGAAGTAAGTGCTAAACGGAGTTGCACCTGCTGCTGTTGCATGTAGCGGCCTGAACTTGTAAGTGCTTAATGGAGTTGCACCCGTTGCTGCTGTTGCTCTGAAGCTTTTTTTCTCTCCCGCTTAATTATTTCTGAACCACAAACAGCACTTGTGTTCTATTTTGCAGCGAGTGTCTCAGACACCTGTGTCCCTGATCTCATGGACGGGCCGATGCCACCATCTGTGACTGCTGATGATGACTCTGCTCATGATGCTGGTGCCGCTGGTATCCCTGGTTGCCTTTCCGCTGGGGCTGGCGAGGTTCCTCAAGCAGGACCCGCTGCTGTTCCAGCACATCTATCTTGTGTCCGTGTTGCATACACGGATGGAGACGTGGAGGGAGCCTGTCTCTGAGACTAGCAGATCCTCTCTTGCCCCAATGACTCGCATTCCATGACTCCCAGAAGGTTGCTGTTGGAAGTGAGAAGTGGCTTAATCAGGAAGTATGGTGGTCTGCACGGTGGCCCTGCACCCCCTGCTCCTCCTGCTCCTGCCCCTGCGCCTGCCCCCGCTGGAGCTCCTCCTCCCACCCATACTTCTGTCCTTGCTCCTGCCCCTGCTCCTGCCCCTGCTCCTGCTCCTGCTCCTGCGCCTGCTCCCGCTCCTGCTCTTCCAGCACCGACGCCTCGCGTCCGTATCCCATACACGGATGGAAACGTGGAGGGATTCAACTGCCTTTCTCTGCAAATAGCAGAGGCTCTCTTTTTCCCAAATCCTCGCTATGATCCCCAGACAGCTCAATACTATACAAGGATGCTGACGGATGTGAGAGGTGGCTTGATCAGGAGTTATGGTGGTCCGCGCGGCGGACCTGTTCCGCCTCCTGCTCCTGCCCCTGCGGCTGCTGCTGCCCCTGATCCTGCTCCTGCTCCTGCTTCTGCCCCTGCTCCTGCTTGTGTCCCTGCTCCTGCTCCTGTTCCTTCCCCTGGATCTGCTCCTCCTGCTGTTCCAGAGCCTGTTCCTTCGGAACAAGCTGCGGCTGGTACACCTGCTCGTGCTGCCGAAGGTAACACTGCTGCCGCTTGTGCCCCTCCTCCACCTCCCGCTACGGACCGGGAGCGGCTGGTAGGTGCGCTGAAGCTATGGTGTTCCGTTTTTAACAAGTGGCTGGCTTCTCCTGCCCCTGCTTCTGCTCCTGCTCCTGCCCCTGCTGCAGCCCCTGCACCTGCCCCTGCCCTTGCCCCTGTCCCTATCTCTGCCCCTGTCCCTTCCCCTGCCCCTGCCACTTTCCTTGTCCCTGCTCCTGCCCCTCCTGTTCGTGCCCCTCTTGCTCACGCCTGCCGTTCCAGCCGTCATATCCGTGGCCATGTTCCTTCACCTGCACGTACACTGGTTCTTGCTCTGGCCACACCCAGTGCTTGTGCTGGCCCCATTTCAGGATGCAAGAGGAAACTCTAGTAACATTGAAAATGGCTGATTGAGACAAAGCCTGTTGTTACCTGTACAGTGTACAGTGAGGTGTTATCAAGGTCTTTTGTCAATGACTCTTTCGTCGTCAACATGTTGCAGAATGTAATCTCTACACAAAACTTCAATCATGATGTGAGACATCTATTCGAATCATGTCAGTTTGACTTGTGCGCATCCGAATGAGCTGTATATGCCAGAGGGTGGTCAGGGATGCATGTCATTAATTATGTTGTGTGATGAGACCTGCAGCAATGGCCTCACGCACAACCAATCTTTTCAGGAAGAAAACATCAGTGAAAAAGCGAACTTTTGCTGACGTCAAAGTCAAAGTCGGGAATGCGCCATCCCGTACCTTCTCCGGGGAGTCCGTAGAAAGTACCCATGCCAAGATTATTGGTCCATCCCCATATGCGCTGTGTCCGGGCATTTCAGCGCGATGGCTCCCTCCCGCGCTGAGCACGGGATGCATCCTTTCTGTGAAAGGATGCATCATCTACCATGAATTGCACAACTGAGCACGCTTTCTGTGCAATGCATGTCACATGAAGGTTCCTTACTAATTCTGAAACAGCATAACAGCCTTTCGCCATTTCCTGTGCTACATGGGCAGGTACTGAGACTCTGCCTCTGAAGTGACTTGTTGGCGCAATTCAAAGCGGGGTTGACGGCATTATGAAGAGCTACACACCTGATTTAATCTTATCCTAGTTCATTTTCCAATTTTTTTCCTCCTGTATTTGTTGACTGTGTCCAGATGGGGGCCTTACAATTGTGAGACATCATAACACTCTTTATGCACTTACATGTGACATGGGCAGGTACTGAGACTCTGCTACCTCCTGACGGGATTTGTTTAACGCTGTATCTCTTGAGTGTTATCTCACTGGTTTTGTTTGATTTTGTGCGGTGTTCTGTTGTTGCAATTTTGTAGTTTTGTTGCAAGTGGAGGAAATGGATGCACATTTTTCAGCCCATTTTTGGGTCATGGTGGAATTACCAGCATGTCCCCCCTATTTCAACCTACAAAATCTGGCTTTACACTATCCTCTTGTTTTCTGCTGCCTGCAGGCAAGATGCCGGAGCACGCTTTGGAACTAGCAGAAGACGTGAAGCGGACGTATGCACCTCAGAGACCTTGTTGTCTGTGGGGTGGATGGTTTGAGGAAAGTGACCAAGAAGAGTCAGAGGATGACAAAGATGAGCTGAAGGCAAAGGTTAAGCTCAAGGATGCCATTGAGCAAAGGCAACATGCTCGGCTAAAGGGACGATGCTTTAAGCGTATTTGTTTTGTCACTGGAGTGAAAACAGGAAGTGGAACGTGTGGACCAAGTTAATGAAGGGAGATGCGGAGGATGATGAACTTGTTTATTGGATGAAGAACAAATGAGGAACCTGAAGATGTTCATGACTTTAAACACCATACTTTATCATGCATCTGAACAATGTTGGATTGTTTTTTGTTTGTCTCATAACTCAGATGGCATGTCCACCCACATCTCCTCGTCGGCCTCGTCCCCCTGGACAGCGCAGTCATGCGTCCGTTGGTCAGCGACGCTTCCTAGACCTGTTGAACCTCCACCAGGAACACCGTTGAGATGGCCTGCTGACATGGCTTTGACGAAACTGAAAAAGGATTATGTGAACCTCTTGTATCACATCTGCAAGCATACTGGAAAGGATTGCAAACCACAAGCCTTGGTCGCTCTCAACGAGTCAAAGCGTGCGATGTTCCCCCCTCGGTCATGGAGGAAAGGTCATTGTACGCGTGACACAGCTGCGGATGCTAAGGCTGTTGGCAATGGTGGTGTTTGGATATGTTCAAGCCTAACATGTGGAGGCCGGTGGTCCACAGCTAAACGAGTCTCCGATTGTGAAGACCGATTTGCCAACTCTGCAGGAAACACAAGTTTCTATTGTCACAGGTGAATGCTTGTTTCTTGCCCTTGTGTGGCTAATTGCTAAGTTGTTCTAGCACACTGCAAGTGACCAAGTGCATTAGTTGTTACTTTTTCAGATGCGCTGTCAAGAAACTTTCACAACACGTGGACCCAAGATCCACCATCAAAGAGCATCTGTCCGCACTGCAATCTGAATATGGGGAATTCGTACAAGTGTTGTAAAAGTGTTCCAGTTGTGCCAGAGAATGCTGTACCGTTTGACGACCAGCTCGCTTGTTCTCCTTCTCCTCCTCCACCACCCGGAAACCCCAACGGCTTTTTGTATTGGGTACAGCCTTGGCTTGACCTTAATGCATTGCCACGACCTGAAGCAGGTGATCTTGACCCAGCCGCAGGAAGAACTACAGACAGTGATGTTGAACCAGTTGCAGGAAGAACCGCTACAGCAACCGTAGCAGGAGGCACAACTGCAGGAGCAACCGCAGCAGGAGGCACTCCTGCAAGAGCAACCACAGCAGGCGGCAGAACCGCAGCCACAGGTGGATGACCCCTTGGAGAACACCAAAATGGTGATGAAGGGGGTGCTCAAGGGAATGATGGCAATGATGATCACAGCTCTGAAGAAGTCCACGCTGATACGGGGTCCCCACGGCATCAAAATCTCCCTCCCAGAAGACAAACCATTGTTGTCTTCAATCTACCAAGAGACATTGTGCGGGTTCCTTTACTGGTACGTTGTGTCAAATACAGTGATATCCAAGTGCAAAGCTTGTTCCCTCAGTGTAATCCGTGCATTGGGACTAATCTGATGGCTTTTTGCCCAAACAATGTAGTCACTTGCAAAAGCGGCTCAGGCCCAGAGTGCGCCTATTCAATGGGTCACCACACTATGTATTTGAGGAGAGGTATTTGAGACTGAAACTGCATGTGACGCAGTTCATGCCACCCATCGCAGAAGAGGAAACCAGTGAAATTGATACTTTTCTGTGTCAGTTGAAAGATGAGCATGCATTAGACTTTGTGACAAGGATTGGTCCCTCTGTCACAGCGCTTCCAGAAATTGATCTTGAAAGTAAAGTGGTGATGGTACATTCTCTGCCTGTGCCATCTCCCCCGGGACAGTATGCTACCCCTGTGCATGCATGGATGGAATGGAAAGGTGGTGCTGGGCTTACCTGCGCACATCCCGTGGCTGGAAAAACATGTGTGCATATGCAATGGGCGGAAAGGGAGTTGGCAAGGCCTCCGACACTGTTGGAATTGAAGGCCTTCCCAGCATATCCAGTACGTGTGTCTCAAAATGAGAACCATGTTTTTCCATCCAAGATAATTCATCTTCACGCCCCGGGGCACGAGCTTTGGGTTGGGCATTCATGGAGGGGGACTTTCAAAGAGAGTATCACTGCAGTTGTGACCGGGGAACTGGAAAGTGCGTCAAACATCTTGGAATGTTGCAGAAAGTATTTCCTCAGGCTGCCACTTGGTTTGTTCTGGAGGACGATGGCGCTCATCAATCTAGCATTTTTGAAGAGACACAACCGGTGTTCACAAGTGTGTGCAGCTCATGCCAAAGTGATGGGAATTGTGGGATGGAGGACCATGTAAGTACTCCGTGGCTAGTTTTTGAATGGCCGAAGGTCAAGTTGTTTCATCACATTTATGTACATGAAGGCTTGCATCCAAGTCGGAAGCCCATGCCGCGCGATGTTCATTAGCAAGCTTCAAGAGTGTTTGCCGAAGGCTTTAAGTTGGCAGCTCCATTGCCAAAGGAGTCGTGTTTTCCCTGTGGAAACCTCTGGAAACAGGTGAGAAGACTTTGCAGTCGAACCTCAATGAGCATTTTTTATACTCTTTTTTCTTTTCAAACCGGATTATTTGTGTGTATTGCAGGTGACAAGGCACATCAACTTGTAGGACATCAATCACAAATTGAAGGCGGTATGGATATGAGTTTTCCTTTTGCGGCATTCATGGCAATTTTAAGTGTTGGGAATGCTCATCACGTCTTTGCCTCTTGCAGGTCCCGGTCCACTTCTCTCAAACATCATCTTGCCATTGCACACTTTTCCTTGATGGCCGCAAGGAGGCTATCTTCATATTCACAGCCGTGACTAATTTCACGCATGCGGCAATGCTATGGGTGTTGGCCCTTGCATGCAATGGGACTCTGCTAGCAGCAACACATCGTGCTTTGACATTCTTTTCGGATTTAACAAAACCTCTGAAATTTGCATGTAGAATGACCCTGGCAAGGGCCTTGCAAGCATATGTGCGTCTGATCAAGGTTGAGGGAGTGTGAACATGGTGCTCCAAATGTGGAAAATACCCTGAGAGATTGGTTTGTGATGGAACGGCACTGATCAATAGGCATGGGGATATTGGAGACCATTCTTTGCACATGCAGCCTGTGGTCTCCAAAACTGTCCCTCGCACATGTCTCCTGAAACGTTTGGTGACCAGTGGGCATGCTCGTATGATCGTAGCCCGTTTGAGCATGTTTCAGCGAGAGCACAACAAGGTTCAGGACCATGATATGAGAATTCCCATGACAGAGTTGCAGGCATGCCATGCGGAGGATGTGGCTACTCTCGTTGACAGTGTGAAGGTGGTCATCGAAGAAGAACCCCGTGTAAGTATGTGTTCATCTTTCAAACAGAATGCCCTTCACTTTGCCGACATGTGGTTGACATAAACATGTCTTTGCATTACACTGCTCGACAGAACGAAGAGGACCTCATTTATTCGAAAGGAGCATGGGGCATGGATACGTGCCTCATTCATTGCCGGGGTATTCATGCTTTGATGACTCTGCTTGATGAGAATTCTCGCATGTAAGACGAGTTGTGGGAGGAACTTCGTGACCATATGTCCATCATTACAAGGGCATTGGACTGGCATATGGGGAAGTGTTAGTGAATCACACCCGCATATCTCCTTAAGCTTGGCTTGCAACAAAAAGAACCGTGCCAGATGCATTATTGAAGCTCCTTTGCCGGCTGGTACTGGTGCATGATGAAGTCTTGATGGTGAGTTTCAATGTTATCGTATGTTTTTGAATCTCTTGTACATTCGGTTGAGCCTGAGTCACTGGTGTTTTCTGCAGGCAGCAAGGTCCACAGCAGTAGAAGGACCTGCTCTCAAGCTCACCATCTCATGCTATCCTCTTTGGCCCACCCAGTGCCTGCGTCCTTTGTACAAGGGCCTTGAATGTTCTGATAGGAAAAGTCCACATGCAAAGGACGATGCCAAGTGTGGTGCTGACAGGGTTGGACCTCTGCCGAAGAAGTCAACAGCAGGATTTTTCACCGTCGTATTCCCGGACCTCATAATCTATGGGTTTCATGTGATGTTTCATGGGGATTCTCCAAATGACATCTTCACAACACTGTTGACACGTTTTCCAGCATCAAAGCGCCCAAAGTTTGTCCTATACGACAATGCTTGCAAGTTGTACAGTTACACAATGGGCAGAGATCCTGAACTCATTTCCGAGATGAAGCTGCTGTGTGACCGGTTTTACTACGGACATGCCCAGGAAGCCAAGCACACGTGCTCCTTGGCATTCAGCCCTAACATGTACTCATGTTTGAGAGGTATGTATGTGGCAGTTTCACCATGAAAATTCCGCCTTAAGTTCTTCTAATAGCTCTCTTCATTGTTTTCTTGATGTTGTACATGCAGGTGTGAACACATCTGCAAATGAACAAGTCAACAGGTTCATCTGACGCTTCACTATTCAGAGTTTCACGTACACTCTTGCCAATCTGATGGAGATGAGCCGACTAGTTTTTGCGTATTGAAATCATCTCAGGAACGGCCATCAGGTGTACTGTGCAGGATCAGATGCGGAAGTGTTGTCCCACATCAAGGAGTTCAGTGTGGATGATGACAATGATGATGAACGGAAAGACGATGGAGAAGAATATTGGCCATGAATACATTTATTTCAAGCAATAAAGATGCATGTCTCTGTTAGAGAGTTTCTTTGTTCAAATAAAAGTTCATGCATTAAGATGATAGGTGTTCTTTGCGTGTGCTTGTTGCATTCAATGCGTTAGTTGAACCAACTTTCTCTCTCTCTCTCTCTCTCTCTCTCTCTCCCTCTCTCTCTCTCTCTCTCTCTCTCTCTCTCTCT
>SZWC01008299.1:40268-69890 GCA_023375785.1 Penium margaritaceum
GGGCAGTTGAGGGTGGACGGGGTGGGGGTGATGATGACAGGATGGAGTTTGCATGAGACGAAGACAAGTTATGACTTAGAGATTGGCGGCAATAAGAGCGTAGCACTTCTTGTGATGGCATGATGTTCTTGCATACAATGAAACATCTGAATGATGCATCACCCCATGCTTCCTGAAACCCCCACCTTGCAATTCACCCTGCAAATACTTCAATCTAGTCCAACTGTTCTGGCAGTAAGGGCGTTCTCGTTAGTGCATGCGTGCACCTTACTGGCTCAGGGGGACACCCTTGCACACTCATGTGCCTGCACACTCATGCACCTGTGAATCCGTGAGCCTGCGCCGTGCCCATGCCCATAGCTCTTGTCCATCTCCCCACCAACACTGCGCAGTCTTGCGCTGCATAGAACTTGACATTGAAGATAGATTTGACATTGAAGGTAGATCTGACATTGAAGGTAGATTTGACATTGAAGGTAGATTTGACATTGGAGGAAGATTTGACATTGAAGGTGGATTTGACATGGAAGGTAGATTTGACATTGAAGGTAGACATTGAAGGTAGATTGACATTGAAGGTAGACTTGGCATTGAAGGTAGATTGACATTGAAGATAGATTTGGCATTGAAGGTAGATTCGGCAGCACTAGCCCATGCCTTGACACTGCTTGATTGGACCCTACTATACACTGCGTTGGACATTCTGCACTGTCGCTTGGACGGTACTGGCACTGCGGCATCCCCCCCCCCCCCCCCCCCCCCCCCCCCCCCCTCCCCCCACCCCTGCCCCCCCTTCCCCACTCATGCAACTCTCGTGGCGACTCATGCCATTTCTCTTGGCCGTCACTAAGCTCCTGCAAGCAAGTTAAGAGTCACAAGTAAGAGCTTGGTCCCGCTGAATTGGGTGGTGGTCATTGAAACAGTAAACGGTCAAACAGTATGCCCCCATACCTCGCCCAAAGCGCTATGCCATCTACCAGCTAGAAATTTGTATTTCAACTCTTGGACGCTGACTCACGGTACATTTGCCTTATACCCAGATTGTCCCTAAAAATTTTCAAGTAATGTAACTTTTGGGAAACCCCCTTTGTAACATTCTGGGGTTGTGGGTTTTGCTAAGGTCCGGGGACCTCCCTGGCCCCGCAGTAGGGGGGCTTGGGAGGTTCCCTTCCAACGAAGGCAGGGTTGAGTATCCCAAACGTCTTAGCACGTGCAAGGAATGTTTTCAGTGAAGCTGAAAGTGGGTGGATATCCTGCAAAAACACTTCGTGTTAACTGTAGATGGTCTTTTTTCCAGCGTCCGCTATGGTGTAATGCAAAAGCGCCCAGCAGTGAAAATACTCACATTTCATTTTTCAGATCATTCAGATGGCCTTGTCCATAGAGACATGCTCAAACATTGGTTCAGGCTCAAAGCCCGTGCTTTCAATGGCCATCAGCTCGTGGCTTCCACTCTGAAGTTGTTACCATAGGAGCCTACTCAACCCACGGGTGGGTGGTCACCTGTGGGCTCCTATGGGCTCCCTGTTTACTTGAGCCCACCCCGGTCAGAAGACAGTGGCGGACATGGGGGGAGTGGATGAAGCCACTGTCATGAGTCAACAAACGGAAGCTTTGATCCCAAAATTCCATATCCAAGTTTTGTATAAAATGGCAGTCTTAAGTTTTTAGCCTCAACTGCTGCATTAAAAATGTGCCCCTCCGCATGCCCAAGTGCGGCACCGGGAGGCGCTGACGATCCGCCAGTGGAAGTTGTTTCACTAGAATCAGACAAGTAATGAGGGATGTACGAGCTTCCAAAGGTGAGGTGCGGTGGCTCTTGAAGCCAGATACAACTCCATTTCTGGTGAAGTTTTGACCGGAATGAGTAAACAAATTTCTATGTGGAATCCAAAATCATGGCTTGGGGTCCAAAACTCTGCATTACATTTGGTTACACAGGGAATTAGTCAAAGTTCTGACTGTAGGTTTTCAGACAGGTTTCAAACCCTGTCACACCGAATCATCAAACTTGACCCAAAAGTGAGGGAGGCGTGTTGAAAAAAAGCAGGGGACCCCTCCATCAATTGCATTCGGATCTGGGCCTTGGGAAGGGCGCTTCAAATGTGAAGGGAGGCGCCACAGCGTGTGCGCACCATGGAGGCGTTAGGTATTTCAGTGGTAGGTGCCTGCGCTTTGGCAAGCGTAACTTGGGCTAATCTTGGCCGAATTGCGCATGGTTTAGTGCATTGAAGACCTCACAACAATTCCTATAAACTTTCAGACAATGTCCATATACAAAAATCACGCAAAATTACGCAATTCCCTTTGAAGAACTCACAGTCAGTTTGCCTCAAGCTATGTGAGGCAAACAGAAAGCTCATGCTTAGTCTCAGATTCACCCAAAACAAAAGACGTGTGTTGTGATTTGTGACGTTCTTGTACAGTCTACTGTGACCACTCAACCGTGTCCATACTCGTGTAGATCCCTGAGGTGGGCCCTGGTGACACCGATGCGAGGAATGGTAGCAGACTACCAGCTTGGAGCTGGCCGACTACCGTTCCACAGCCCCGGACACTGCTAGGACTCCCTACTGTTTTTTCTGCAGCTTGTAGGAGTCTTTTCAACGGACTGGCCATGAGCCCGATTTGCATGTTTTTGCATTGCGTGTCCACCGTTTCATGATGGATGCATGCATGTGACCAGTCGTAGCGTCCGTCTTGTGATCTTGCACGTCTGACATGTGTGCGCAGAGTTATGGCCAAAGTAGTGGTTTTGGGCCGGTTTTAGGACAGCTCTTGGACCGTCGCGTGCGATACCCGCTGTGCGCCGCGACAGGTATTTATGCCATGGACCTGTCATTTGTCATTTCTCTCTGCAAATGCTATTGAAGCATTCAGACACTTTGCCTTGTGTCCCCTAGCCAAACTCTTGCCGTTGCGTGCACGACTTGTGACTGTCGTCACCGTCTGATCAGGCACTGACGCCTGGTCAACGGGAGTGTTGCTAGGAAGCTTCCTTGCATCTTCTCATGGTATCAGAGCAGTGAGACAGTTNTTTGGGCCGGTTTTAGGACAGCTCTTGGACCGCCGCGTGCGACACCCGCTGTGCGCCGCGGCAGGTATTTATGCCATGGACCTGTCATTTGTCATTTCTCTCTGCAAATGCTATTGAAGCATTCAGACACTTTGCCTTGTGTCCCCTAGCCAAACTCTTGCCGTTGCGTGCACGACTTGTGACTGTCGTCACCGTCTGATCAGGCACTGACGCCTGGTCAACCGGAGTGTTGCTAGTAAGCTTCCTTGCATCTTCTCATGGTATCAGAGCAGAGCAACAGCAGCTTCACTGCTCTGATACAGCAGCTTAAGCTGCTGCTACGACGCTGCTGCTGCCACTGCTGCGCACGCAGCTACGCAGCTGCTGCTGCAGTTGACAGCATAGCTACAGCAGCAGCTGAGTGGAAGCTGCTGCGCAGCTTCCACGTAGCTTCCGCGCAGCCGCCGCGGAGCGGCTGCATGCCCGCACAGAACCGTGAAAGAGAAAAAGAAAAGAAGAAAAAAGAAAAAAGGGGGGGGGGTCAAGCTGATGTCAGCATTTTTGCTTGCTGACATCATCAGGTCTTGCTAACGTCAGCAACCACCTGCTGAAGTCAGCACCATACTTAGCCAAATTTTTGGCCGGACAGTAAAAAATTGCAATCGTCTAAAATCTTCAAGAAACGCTGACGCTTTTGCAATCCGACAAACCTGACCTGTCGACCCATACTGAGAGGCAACATGAACTCGTCCGACAAGGGGAAGGGCACAGGTGATCCCTCCTCCTCTTCTTCTGGGGTCCTGAGCCCACGCTCGCAGGCCATTGAGGACCTACGGAGCCAGCAGGGTGAGATGCATTGCCTACAGCGGGAGCAGACTGATGCCAACCGCACGCTGACTGAGCTTCTGCGTGCCCAGTCCACGGTCCCAAGGCAGGTTTCCGAGGGAGCTGCCGGCGGCGCGGTTTCTACATAGCAGTCGGCTCAGGCACCCGTGTCAGGAGCTAGATCTGACCCACCACCTCCAGACCTCCTGGATGATGATCCATCCGTGCCAAGCATGACAGGCGACTCCCCGGATCATGAGATTTGAGTTCTTCAGGAGCGCCTCCGTCAGCTGCGGACGGGCACCAGATCTCCCCGGTTTCCTCCGATACGGTCGTCACCCGGCTATCCCGGTGACTATCCCCTTCCAGGAGTCTTCCCCATCCCTTGTCCTCCTCGGCCTGCGGTTGCTCTCCCCACGGAGCGGCAACCCAAGGACTTTGAGACACCACCTCCACGGTACATCAGTGAGGACGGATTCCACTGCTGAGAGATCCTCTTTCAAGTTTGGGCTACTTGAGGGGGAGTGTGGCCCTACTACCACAGCCCGTATGAGCCTACAGACCCAAGAGAGGTGCTGACAGCAGCCAGGGCGATTCGCGGACTCCTCTATGCCATGCCACGCGAGACCGTTGTCAATTTCTGCCCCTTCCTTGGCAAGGCCGGCACAGGCACCGGCACCGATCCATGCGGAGGTTGGGATATGGCCTTATCCCTGCTGGTCGCAGAGACTCACGCCACTTGTGCAGCACACATTCTTGCCTTCCATTCTCTCCGTCAGGGGCCTACAGAGCCTGTAGCTGATTGCTGGCGATGCGCCATGCGCATCTACATGTGCCTTGGGACCTCAGGAGGCACACAGCTGCCGGCACTGCGTATGATGATGCTCGGAGTTCACCTTGAGTACTCTGACATCTTCACACGGTACAGCGACGCTCTCCTCAAGCCCTTTTCAGCCACTCTGTAGTTTCTCCCCTGGGCGCATCAGCTCTTCCTCTAGGTGACTTCAGCTCGCGAGGCACCCGTAGCCCATCAGGAGACTTCTCTTGCTGCAGTAGTCGTCGCATGACCACCATCTTCCCTCTTGCAGTCCCCTTCTTCATCCTCCATCACGTCCTCATCTTCCTCCTCCTCTTCAGCCTCGCCCACACCCACTCAGACATTGGGTGTTGCAGCAGCAGCTCAGGGGAAGAAGAAAGGGAAGCGTGGATCAGGTCAGCAACAGTTACAGTAGTAGTCGTCATCTAGTGGTAGCAGTGGACATTCTGTTCACTACTACAACTGTGGAGGCGCCCATCGCTATACCGAGTGCCAATAGCCGCTCGACTGGACGCGGATTACTCGTGGGCTCCAGGTTACACACGCCCTCCGTTCCACGTCCAGCACGTCATCCTTGCCATCCTTCGGACGCGTGGCGGCCACGACTGTTGCTATTCCCGCTTCCTCACTAGCGAGTAGCAGTGACCGGGACCCACGCGACCGCACCATCGCTGAGCTCCGACACCTTCTTGCACTCCGCTTTCACGGAGGTGCAAGTGTGTTGTCATCTTTGGGTGGTCCACAGACTGTCTGTCCGTCCGTTCTTGCGGGTCGTGACGGCGCGTGTGGGGGAGCACAGTCAACATGTGATGATGATCGACCTGACTGCACCGATTGGGTTCATGAGTCTCATCTTTGTGCCCTGCATCGTTCCTCCCCACTGACGGCTCAGCGTGCCTCTGATGCCAAGTGTTCCATTGCCCGTTGTACAGTGAAGTCCGCCAGTCGTGACTTTGGTGGCACTTGGATCATCAATTTCGGTCCCACTTTTCACATGACGTGTCGTCGTAGTGATTTTGTTGTTCTCGTTTCTGTCACGTCAGTCCGTTCCGGCCGTACAGGCTCTAGTCAGTCCTTGCCAGTCCATGGTGTTGGGGTTGTATGTTTCGATGGTCCATCTGGCCCCTTGCACCTTTCCGATGTGTTGTTTGTGCCTGATCTTGAGCTCAGCCTGCTTTCTGTGCGTGCCTGCACACTGATGGGTCTCTCTGTGGAGCATACCGTAGACTCCGCAAATGTGACTGCAACTGACACTCACAACATTGTCCTTCGTGCCTCAGTCATAGATGATCTGTATCGCGTCTCTCAGACCTCCTCCCCTTGCTCTCCTTCCTCCTGCGGTCGGGTCTTTGTCACTGGTGTTCTGTCTCCAGAACACCTGCGGTTGCTTCATGGCTGTCTGTGTCACGTGGGCTCCGATACTCTGTCAAAGCTCACTTGGACACAGCCAGCTCTCGCTCTTGATGCGGCTTCTTTCAAGAAGCCACCCAAGACGGACTGTCTCTTTTACGTTCAGGAGAAGATGCACCAATGCACCTACCCTGACTCTCGTTCCCGAGTGCTTCGGCCTCTTGAGCTAGGTCACTTAGACCTTTTCGGTCCTCTTTGGGTTCATTCTCTATCTGATCGGGGTCGGTATGTTCTGACTCTGACTGATGACCTTACCCAGATGCGGTGGGTCTATAGCCTGCGTCAGAAGAGCAACGCTGCCCTTGCGGTTTGACTCTGGCTAGTGATGGCTGAGCGTCAGTCACGTCACACGCTACATACTTTCCGCTTGGATTGCGGCGGTGAGTTCCTTGGCAAGATGAACAAATTCTTTGCTGAGCATGGGATTTTTCACCAGGTCTCCGCTCTTGCTACCCCTGAGCAGAACAATGTTTCCGAGCGCTGGAACGGCACCATGGAGGATGCGGTTTGCGCTATGCGGTCTGAGTGCGGTCTCCTTGAGTCCTTTGTCTTTGAGGGTTTTGCCTACATGACTTGGGTCTGGAACCGCCTCCCGCACTGTCTGCTTTCGAACCATATTACACCGTATGAGCTCTGGTTTGGACACCGTGCTGACCTTTGTCTCGCTTGCGTCTGGGGATCCCTAGCCTCTTACACCGAGGACCAGCAGGGGTCCAAGGTCTCACCTTGGGGCCGCTTGTGTGCCTTCGTAGGCATTACCCCGCAGCCGAAGGCCTGGCGCTTCTGGGACCTTACTCGTCGTCGCGTCATTGAGTCACGCGACGCGCTCTTCTTCGAGTCTCTCACCTACCGTGACCAGACTTTGATCACGGCACTCTCCGCCACACATGTTCCTACCTATGAGGGTTCTCGGCTGATGGGGGAGACTTCTACGCGTGCGAGCACCTCTCACCAAGCTGATGTGTCCGTTTGAGCCCCCTTCACCTCACGGTCTCCGGCCCTTGATAACCCAGCAATCACTGCCGTTGGTCTAGAGACCTTGCCCGTACAGCCTGTTTCACGCCCCACAGGTGCCCCTACTTCTTTTCTCGCGCCTTCTTCTGCGCCAGTACCTGCGTTTGCTGACACTCCTCTTTTTGTGTCTAGTCCAGTCTCGCCTACTTCCGTACCTGCATCTGCTGGCACTTTTGCCTCTCTGTCAGGTCCAGTCTTGCCTGCTTCTGCTGTCACACCTAGCCTCGTGTCCCCCACGTGCTAGAGCCCTTCACGCGGCTGAGCGAGTGGTGCGGTACGTGGTCTCCACGCCGTACCTTGGACTCTGCTTTTGTCGGCAGTGTTCGATGGTCCTTCACGGCTACACTGACAGCGACTGGGCCTGGAGTCCAGATGGATGCGGCCGTACTGGCTAAGTGTTCCTGCTCGGTGGTGCCGCTCTTTCTTGGTGTAGCGGGAAGTAGGGCTACATCGCATGTAGCTCGTCGGAGGCAGAGTACGTTGCTTTGGGTGCAGGGGCTACTGAGGCGGTATGGCTGTAGCGCCTGTTTCTTAAGCTTGGTGAGTAAGTACCCGCCATTGTGCTTCGTTGCAACAACTAGAGTGTTCTCCACATTGCTGAGAACTCTGGTGTCTTTCACACTCGCACAAAGCACATTGCGGTTGAGCATCACTTTGTGCGTGATCTGGTGGAGCCACACGTGATCTCCGTCATATGGGTTGGCACTGACATGCAGCATATTGATTTCTTGACGAAGGCACTAGCTTGCGGAAAGTTCCTGGTGGCCATTTGTTCTATTGGGCTCTGCCCCATGCCTGAGGGTGGTTGAGTGTGGGATGTGTGTCCGTGTCCCATCTGTTTTACACTCACTATTGTACTTGTCCCAGTGCTGCACGTGTATGGACATGCGTACCATCGGGTCATGGTGGAGTGTTGTGATTTGTGAAGTTCTTGTAAAGTCTACTGTGACCACTCGGCCGTGTACATACTCATGCAGATCCCTGAGGCGGGCCCTGGTGACACTGGTGCAACGACTGGCGACGGACTACCAACTTGGAGCTGGCCGACTACCGTTCCAGAGCCCCGGACACTGCCGGGACTCCCTGTTGTTTTTTCTGTAGCTTGCAGGAGTCTTTTCAACAGACTGACCATGAGCCCAATTTGCATGTTTTTGCATTGCGTGTCCACTGTTCGATGATGGATGCATGCATGTGACCAGTTGTAGCGTCCGTCTTGTGATCCTGCACGTGTAGGTTGAGACGGCGTAGCATTCTGACATGTGTGCGCAGAGTTATGGCCAAAACAGTGGTTTTGGGCCGGTTTTAGGACAGCTCTTGGACCGCCGCGTGCGACACCCGCTGTGCGCCGCGGCAGGTATTCATGCCATGGACCTGTCATTTGTCATTNTGCACGTCTAGGTTCAGACGGCGTAGCATTCTGACATGTGTGTGCAGAGTTATGGCCAAAACAGTGGTTTTGGGCCGGTTTTAGGACAGCTCTTGGACCGCCGCGTGCGACACCCGCTGTGCGCCGCGGCAGGTATTCATGCCATGGACCTGTCATTTGTCATTTATCTCTGCAAATGCTATTGAAGCATTCAGACACTTTGCCTTGTGTCCCCTAGCCAAACTCTTGCCGTTGCGTGCACGACTTGTGACTGTGGACACCGTCTGATCAGGCATTGACACCTGGTCAACGGGAGTGTTTCTAGGAAGCTTCCTTGCATCTTCTGAACGTGAACCACTTGAAAAGGCAAAGCCAAGTCGGGACCATCACAACGCAAATCCCCTGACACAATACATTGTAGCGAGACATGTTGTCACGTAAAGGTAAGAAAACCCACCTTAAGTCTAGAACATGTGGCCAAAGGCAACTTGCATGCAGGACTGGAAAAGAAAGAAGGGTGCAAAGCTGCATGCAGGGCGTACATGGGTTATGAAGTGAGTCAAACATGTGTTATTCATGATATTCCTGAGGCAGATTTTGAAAAAATTAAACAATTAGGCAGCCGCAGAAAAGAAGTATACACTAGTGTAAAACTTAAAGAAGACATACAGACATGTATACATGTACATGTATTAATATATCAATACATGCTAAAAGTTTCAGAATTCATTCAGATTTTGGGGATGTCTGGAACTTGGTTCTATGGTATTGCCATGTACAAGAATATTTTTAAGCATGATGTTTCACATATTTCACGTGTTGAATACTGTAAAAATGCCATGGTTTCCTATTTTATGAAGTGGTTCATTGAGACCAAAATTTATTTTGTTACCATTTTGGTGAGTATGGGTTGCAAGAATCCTTTATTGTTTCTGGTGCATTGCCGCCATGAGTTCATCGTTACAGAGCAAACTAGATCATTTCAAGAAAAGATGTCGGTGTTGCATCTGATTTGGGTGAACAATGTGGAAGTGTCAGGTTAAGCATGAAGTAGGATGAGTTCATGATGTTGACATGTGAGTCATCCCCGTTTGTTCTTACAGCTTACTGTGACCACTCTGTCGTGTCCATGCTCGTGCAGATCCCTGATGCAGACCCAGCTAGAAACAGAGCACCGACGGGTGGTGGCTTTACCCAACATTAGCTTCTTCACAGCTGCCACGGCATCCCAGGTGCTTGATGGGGTGCTCTGTAAACTTTGCACAGCTACTAAAGTTTTCTCAGTGGCTGGATCTTGAGCCTGGTTTGCATGTTTTTTTCTTTTTTTTTTACTGTTCAATGCGAGTGTACGTGCTTGCTTGCGTGTGTTCATGCGGTGAGTGAGTGCCTCGCATGTGTGTGTGCATGTATGCGTGCACCCACCAAGCCAGCTGCTTGTGTGGTAGCAATCTGCTCCTGTTCCTGTTCCGTTGGTGTCTCTTATATGGTTTCATCATCACCCATCAGCATGCCGAATCAGACATTCCGTGTTCCGGCGGCTCCTGCATTGTTTCTAGAGGTGGATGGATCAGCTATTGGGGTTGGGATAAGGGGCCCCCGTTGATTAGGTGCTATTGTTGCGGCAGCCCCGTGCACAGCCGGAGCTTCGTGTGGGTGCTGGTTTGGTCATGGATGTTCTTTCCACTGGCGGTTCCATGCCGTGTCATAGTGGTGCCATTGTTCTGCTCCCAGATGCTACGTAGGAGGGATCTGCTCCCTTTGGCGTCGCAAACAGTGTGCCTGCACATGTTCAAAGCTGCCACAGACGTGACAGGCCTTAGGCTGTGGAGGGTTGCCACGCATTGCACTGCCACCTTGTGCTGCAGTTGCCGTGGGTGCTGATTGCTACCTCGTCATGCGGAGTTGTTTGTATCTATCAGTGGCATCAGCTGCTGCTTCTTGCAGGCTGCGGTACCTTCGCGGGTTCATGTGCGCGTTGATCTCGTCCGGGAGTCATGGATCAGATTCTGCAGCAGGACCCAGAGGGCCACTCCCTCGCCTTCTAGGCTTTGGCAACCGTAGACCACAGAAGGGACTTATCCACATAGCGTTGGATATCTTCCCATGGCTTCATGACATCCTTCTCAATCTTGGACTGTACTTCCTCCTTTGTAAGGGGCCAGAATCGCGCAATGAGGGCATTTCCAAAGTCCTCGTACGTGGAGAACGGTTTCCACACGTTGTACCAATCCGCTGCAGCACCTTGTAGATGTTGCTTAGCCATGGCTTGCAGAAGATCAACTGGTATGCAGCCAATGGCAGCTTGCGGGGCTATTTGGTGAAGCCACTGCCAAGGATCCTCACCTGCCGCGCCAGTGAAGGTGTCCATTTGTGGCAGGTGAGCTGAGTCAGTTTGAATGAACTGGGGAAAGGGAACCATGCTACGGTTAGTGGCTCTTGCGATGATCTGGGTCTGAGTGGGGGCGCGAAAAGCGGGAGGGACATTGGCGGTGGAGATGGCCGTCAGAGCCGCATAGGTAAGGCGGTGGCTGCTGGAGGACCCACACCGTGTGACTGGCCGACCGCCCCCGGCTGTGTCCCATACACCTGATATCCCGCCAGCGGTGTTCCCATGGAGGTTTGTCTGGTGTGGTGCGACAGACTCTGCATCCCTGGTGCGGTTCCCTACTATGTATCCGTGCTCCAATACTAACTTGAATGTGTCTGTTGCGCCGAGTGGTATGGGGGGGTCTGGCTCTGCTGCAGCTGTATGCATGGAGTGGTTGCGTTCAAAGTGCCCGGCGGAGGAGCCTGCACCCCATGATTCCGCGGAAGACCCTGAGGCGTAGGTCGTACGCGTGCTGCCACCCTGGACCAAGAGGTGAGGGGCACCCGCTCAAGTGGGGTGTCGGATTCATCAGAATTTGATGCTGGGAAAATGGGTAGTGTTGCCCATCTGCGAGCTGGAAGAAGTATACATGGGAGGGGGACATCTTGGGAATTTGGTGAGGAAAGAGCCAGTTCTGACCCATCGGGAAAGGGGCGGCGGACGCGGGTCCACTCGGATTCGAAGGGGTCAGAACTATTGGGCTGACCGAATTCGCCGGCCGCGGATGGGGTTGAGCAGCGGTCCCAGGAACTAGGCCCACCTGCGTTTGCGGTGGGTGAGATATCCCCGTTGGAGGCATCATAGAAGCCGGAGTTACTATTGTTTGATTCACTGAGGGGTAGAGTGAGGGGAGTTGCTACTGCTACTGTTGCAGTGGAGGTCCTGGGGGATGTGGGTAGAGTTGGGTTGCTGCGGAGGACTGGAACACGTACGGGTATTGTTGCCAACGTACGTGAAGCTGCAGGGAAGTCATACCAGCGGGTGGTGGCACTCTTCTCACCAGGCCATCCTGTGCGGAGGTTACCTATGGCTGGCGGCCCTGAGATGGTGAGACAGAAACCGCCGTGGCAGTAAATCCTGGGGGGTCCATCACTGGCTGGTAGGATCCTTGCGTTGGGGTGAGAGAGTGCTGGAAAGAGAAGTCAGAACTCGAGGGAAGTACACCGCCCAAGGCGTGTGGGTCCAATGTTGGGGTGTTGATGGGATTAGGTGACAAAGTCGTGCCTGACTGCGGCACGCCCAGGGTAGGGTGTAGCATGGTAGATAATGGGGGCGCGGAGGGTTGCGGAGATACTGTGGCTGTTGGCAGCCATGGGCCCTGCCAGCTGCCGTGCCCCTCTTGGGCCTGTGGAAGATGTGAAACCTGTGCTGCAGTTAGGATTGAGGCATACACTGGTTGCCTCCCGGTCAGGATTCAAGAGTCCTGTTCCCGCGGCATTCCCATTGTAGGCGGATTGGTTGGAGTCGCCACCTCCTGAGGTGCTGTTAGTGTTGGCTGCTACATCTGGAAGAGGGCTTGAAGGCGCTGCTGCCTGCCGAGTGGCAGCACTTCTTCCATGCCCGTGGAGGACTGTGGCGGGATGTGGAGATGAGGAACCCCAGAATCGGGCCATTCGCTCTGTCGATCCCCTAGTGCCTGCCGCTGCACCAGGACCCTAGAGATGGCTCTTCCGTGGCCCGTCTCCACCAGGCAGTGCCGCTACTCCCTGCCCTAGCTGCATGGATGGGGCATGCGGCACCTCATCTAGCAGATGTCCTACTGTATCCCGTTCCGCGACGCGACGTCGCAGTGTTCCGCGGCGGTACACCTGGCCAGAAGCTTCCCAGATAGGTTCTTCGGGGAGCTCGGCCATGCCACTCACTTCCCAGAAACGCTCCTGGTGGGTCCCATCTGGTGTCTGCTGCATTGGGGGGGACCCATGAGAAGCCCCGCTGCACCCGCTCTCTACGCTCTCTAACTCCATGAGGCCCTCCATCACTGGCGCGGGACTGCCGTGCATTCGCTAGAACTGCTCTTCTAGCCAACTCACTGTGCGGCTGTGCCGCTGTTCCCTGTCACCTACCTCAGACTGTGCCTGTGGTCCCTCACTTCTCTGTACAGTTCCACGCAGAGGACCCTGATCTGTGTTGGTACGCCGCGGCAGCCAATGGCGTATGATTGGCTGATTGAAAGACTGCGTGATATGGCTAACGTCACGGTGAATGTAATTGGAGGTCGACATGCACGACTGATTATGAAGGTTGCTAATGCAGTTCAGCTAGACAAAGAGCATGGAACTATCCACGCTCACCGCACCATTAACACTGTCACCCCAAAATTTTCTGCCCCTTCTTTTTTTCCACTCCCACCTTACTGCCTTGCTACTTCCACGGATCCTCATTTGCTGCTGCTCTTGCCTGCTGCGGATCCTGCTCTGCCTCAATTGGTATTCCACACCAGCTTTCCCGCGGAAGGCTACAACCGCTCCCTACTCTGACCCAGAGGAGTTGCCATAGCTTCGTGACTCCCTATTGCTTGCCTCTGAATTCTGTGTTAGACAACCACCGTACCAAGTTTCTCTGCAGCATCCACCTATCTCTAGCTTCCTTCCGCAGAGCGGTTCAGCAGGAAATTGCAACCATATGGATGGGTAGTTGACCCTGATTGCCACTGTACGTTCCATTTCCCGCGGATGTGTCTACCCACAAGCGGAATGTATGCGGTGCCCCTCGCGGTGGTATGTCAGAGAAATAACAGGAAATTAAACAGCAAAGGCAGGCAATCACACCTAGTTACCTAACAAATCTGCGCCTCTTCCACCTTGTTTTCGTTCCAGCTACTCGACTTCCGCAGAATGGATCTCCAAGGAGCCCTTCCTGGCTCCAGGACCACTCCGTGGAACCCCCCAGATTCCGCCTTGGCCAGCACCAGCCCGTAACGCAGACACAAGGGAAGTCCCGCGGATCACTCAAGGCACTCGTGCAGCGGGGTTGCAAGAGGGCGGAGTGAGAGCAAGTGAGAGATTGAGAGCTGGAAACTTGGTTGATAGATTCATGCAGAGAGAGTACATGAACTGCCCAATCTACTGTCTACAGCAAGTTGAAATACTACATGGGGCTCCACACGGGCATCTCGCACCGCGTGTCTCGCCCTTTCACACACATATATGGTAGTCACAGTCCATTTTCCCTAGGCTGGATTCTCCCTCTATTCCCCTTACACGCAAAGTTCCCTTCCCTTCTTCTTCTTGGTCTTTCTGCTTCCGCGGCCCGTCATATTCTAGCATCCTGTTTCAGTAGCTCCGGGCTTCTTCCTGCGCACTTGTTGTTCCATGCCTTTCTCCCGATCCTGTAGATCCACGGTGGTGGTGTCTCCCCGTAGAGGTGGTCAGTCCCGTCCCTTTGCACCAGAGTCCCTGATGCCTGTTGCATTTTGTCCATCCGCCGCAACTTCTTCTGCGGCTTGTAATTTCCATGCTGTCTGTTGATTCCTGCAGTCCCGATGTGTGAGATTGTGTGGGAGTGCGCTCCCCCCACTTTTACTGCCATCAGCCTTGCACATTCCTCATACCCTGACCCGTCGCTCAACCACACGTGTGCGGGAGCCAGCATCCTCGTTCTCCTTCTCCGCATGAACAACATGAATCTCCTGCGGAATCGTCTACCCCTTCCGTGGATGTACCAGCACATCGCGGCTGCTCAGGTTGGTGCGGAGAAAATCCTGTTAACACATGATGTCACATTTTAGGTGATCCGAGCTAGCAAAGCCATGCACGGCTCTGTATGCGCTAGGGATAGGTGGCATCGCTTCATCATAATGCATCACAATTTTAAAGCTTTCCAGAAACAAAAATGTTCATCAATGTGTGACGGAATGGTTGAGATGTGGCCATTTCTCTGAACCACAACAATGTACTGCTGGAAGCACCACTAGCGGCTGTGATGGCCACTTAAAGCGCCCTTTCTGGTAACAACACACTAGGGCACCATTCCAAATCATCCTTGACCGTCAATGATCCTCAATTCATGGATGAACTGTGCCCCAAGGTGCGCTTTGGCCTCGTTGGGCCTTCCACGGATTGAGCCCAGGTTCTTCGAGATGAATTTCCGTCGCCGGTTTTACCCTCAGCTGGTCCAACCTTTGACGGGGCGTAACCTCCTCAATTATTGGAGAACCAGAAAATTTTCTTGGGCTTGTATTGCACGGTTTTTTTTTGGTAGAATTCAAATCTCCAGTCAGATAACATTTTCAAGGTAGTCTTAAGATGTTATCAGTGTCATTGGCACTGTCCAGCTTAAAATATTATCCATCAAGGAGTTTTCAGCCACCAAGATTTTTTGAGGGATAGTGTTTATCCCGAGGGCTACTTTAATTCAAAAAACCACATCAAAGAGAACCACAATGGCAGTTCACTGGAAAAAAGGTTTTTCCATAAAGCATTGTGACGAGCAGAGTTATAACTTTGGAAGAATGGTTTGCACTTTTGCCAACATGTTGAATTGAACAAAAAAATGAGTTAAAAACACATGTTACCTGTGAAAAAAAAATCATTTGGAGGAACGTGTTAACTCCGACCACCAGATTCAGCTAACTATCCACTGTATTAGTCAAATCACAGCCTTATTCCAACCATCGCGGCAATTTGAGATCCCACCGTAACTGTAACCGCGTTCAACGGAGACCATTTCTCACAGATAAGATGATTGGATATGCTAACTGTCACTGGTTCATGATCCAAAACGCTCTGCCAGGATACACATGATCACAAACCACTAGGTTGCACTGATCCTTCCATGAACCAGTTTACTTTTTCATGTGGACCCTTTGAGTTCATTTGTATTACACCAATGTTTTGAAAAACCATTTTTGTTTCATGCACGGTGTTCATCCCAACCATGCCTGAAACAGCCAAATTCAATCAAACGATAACCTGAAGTTGAGGAGGTCCAACCTTCAAGTTCAAGTTATGAAAATTATTTGTGATGCCATATTCATCCCTCAGACCATGTTTATTCAAAACACCATGTTAATTGCAACCACCACTGTGATTATGTCCACGAGATCATTGCCCATGCTTGGACATTCTTAGTGACACTGGATCACTACCTCAACTGCACCGCCATCATGAGTTTGCTCTCAAAACTTGAAATCTGAACTTGTTTTCTCAGAATCCCCCCTGCATCATGGAAATTTCTCATAATGACATCACAGCTGCATTCACCACAAAAAACAGGGCACCCACATACTCTTTTCCACAGCTGTGTGCTTGTTCACGGTGAACGGTGAGCACGAGGGGGGGGACTCCATCAGTGCAATTGTGGTTGAGAACAAAACAATGAAGGAACTCCTGTCTATGATAATGATAATAGACTGTTGAAGTTGTTCCAGATTACTAACACAAAGGCCGCGACAAGCAATGGTCAGAGCTTGAACCAGACAAGGCTTCTCGTATTGTTACGAGCATTCAGAAAAAAGCATTCCATCATTACTCAAACTGATTTTTCTTCTTGTTCATTCATGGACCACAGTGAGGCACGTAATTTGATCATTTGAAACTCATTTTATCATTAACTTTGGACAACTTAGTGGCCATGCATCGCACCAAAGTGCGACGTTGCTTTCATTACACAGCAATCCACGCATATGTCATCGACCTCACTTTTAATACATTATTAATTCAGGTTCTCCATTTGACTAGTTGTGATAGTGAGGCTTAAGAAGCTCATGGACATTATGACTTCTACGGCACTGTGAGATATAAATCTCACATCCTTTTTCTGGCTGATGAAAGTATTTTTTAACACACATCCTTTTGTACCTCACCACAGAAAATGCCACACATCATCTTGTCTCCTAGTCATGACGTAGAATCGGCAGCCAGTGGAACGCTTTCTTCCCAGTTAATGGTGCTGTATAATGGGCTAGCAGTGTTACCGCAAGAATAAAATTTGGTCAAAAAGAGAACGATGACATTCTTTTTGGTGCACATGGACAGCAGGGATTTCCGGACCCATGGAGCCGTGCTCCGGTGAAGGACGGAGCAGACTTTGGGACAACAACTCACTGTGAAATCTCCACTCCTGATGCTCTAGCTAAGTATGAAACTGTGTTGAGTACAGATCAAGTGGTGATTCAGCATGGCACAGCGCAAGCTGTAGGAGAGACTGGCACAGCGTTGGGTGGAATTCTCAGCATTAGCATTGACAAATAGCTGAAATTCATCAAGTTTATTGACACCAAAAGGGGTGAGTGGATGAGAGCACACTGACCTCCTACTGCTGGCCACGTAATCATTACCTAAAAAGGCAATTGGATGAAGTTGCATAAGTGGAAGGTGTGATTGTTGATGAAGCAAAGTGGTTGAAGGAGCATGAGAAGCAGATTTTTGCTGTAGGCTGGTTTCAAAAGTTCATCTCTTCTGGAATTCCTGAATTTGGACAAAGTATGTCACAAATGTTTTTCAGTGTCCCTTGACATTGATATCAAAGAGTTTTTAGCCACACATTGTGGATGATGATGAAAGCCTGGATTGACTTCACAACTGTCAGAGAGCTGGATCCATTGACAATAAAAACAAAGAAGAAGGTTACCCTTGACTTGGAGAAGTTCTCAGAGCAAGCCTATGTGTAGAAGAGACCATAAGAAGATGAGTAAGATGTTGAATTCCTCATGAAAACTCCTGGCTGGCTCAAAGCACATAGACTGGTGTACTCTTGTTACGGAGGCCAGGAGATACCAATTGAGATTTGTTGGCGGGAGACTGTACATTCTTGAAACCAATGATGGTGTCATCGCTTTCATGCACAGATTTTTGGAATTTCAGTGTCATGTCCTCGTGCAGCTTCTGCCTGATCTTGGTGATGAAACACCTAAGACACCTACAAGTCAGTAATGAGTGAGCTATAGTTCTGCCACTAGCAAGTTACAAGTAAGTCACAAGTGAGCCACGAGTAGGCCACAAGTAAGCCACATTTAAGCCACAGGTAGGCCATCAGTAAGCCACAAGTCAGCCACAAGAGGGCCAAAATTTAGCTACAAGCATGCCACAAGTCAGCCACAAGTTAGCCACAAGTAAGCCAAAGTCAGCCACAAGTCTGCCACAAGTCAGCCACAAGTCAGCCACAAGTCAGCCAAAAGTCATCAACAAGCCAGCCACAAGTCAGGCACAAATCAGAGAAAATTCAGCCACAAGTAAGCCACAAGTAAGCTACAAATAAGCAACATTTTATAAATAATTCAGCCAAAAGTAAGCCACGTGTCAGCCATAAGTCTGCCAGAAGTAAGCCACAAATAAGCCTCAAGTCAGCCACAATTCATCTACAATTCAGCAAAAAGTCATCCACAAGTGAGCTACAAGCAAAGAATTAGTAAGCAACAAGTCAGCCACAGGTCAGCCACA
This sequence comes from Penium margaritaceum, assembly GCA_023375785.1. Classification (NCBI taxonomy): domain Eukaryota; kingdom Viridiplantae; phylum Streptophyta; class Zygnematophyceae; order Desmidiales; family Peniaceae; genus Penium; species Penium margaritaceum. The sequence continues at coordinate 58,464 of SZWC01008299.1, forward strand.
TGTCAGCCACAATTCAGTCACAAATCCCATAATTTGGCCACAAGTCAGTCTCAAGTAAGCCACAAGTCAGCCACAAGTCACTCATAATTCAGCCACAAATCAGACACAACAAGGCCACAAGTAAGCCAAAAGTGAGCCACAAGTAAGCCACAAGTAAGACACAAGTAAGCCACAAGTGAACCACAAGTAAGCCACAAGTAAGACACAAGAAAGCCTTAAGTAAGCTACAAGGCAGCCACAAGTAAGCCAAAAGTAAGCCACAAGTAAGCCATAAGTCAGCCACAAGTCAGCCACAAGAAAGCCAAAATTCAGCCAGAAGTCAGCCCCAAGTCAGCCATAAGTCAGCCAAAATTCAGCCAAAAGTGATCTACAAGTAAACCACAATTCAGCCAAAAGTCCGCCACAAGTAAGCCAAAAGTAAGCCACAAGTCAGCCACAACTGAGCCACAAGTAAGCCACAATTAAGCCACATTTCAGCCACATTTCAGCCAAATTTCAGCTACAAGTAAACAATATGTAAGCCACATGTCAGCCACAAGTCAGGCAAAAGTCAACCACAAGTATTCCACAAGTTAGCCACGAGCAAGATACAAGTAAGCAACAAGTATGCCACAAGTAGTCCACATACAAGGCACAAGCAAGCCACAAGTTGGCCACAAGCAAGCCGCACATAAGCCACAAGTAAGACAATATAAAACCTCAACTAAGCCACATGTGAGCCGCATGTAAACAGAAAGTACGCCACAAGTAATCCTCAAGTCAGCCATAAGTCAGTCACAAGTAATGCACAAGTAAGCCACAAGTCAGTCACATTTCAGCCACGACTCAGCCACAAGTAGGCCACGAGTCAGCCACAAGGCAGCCATAATCAAGCCACAAGAAAGCCATAAGAAAATCACAATTCATCAACAAGTCAGCCACAAGTAGGCCAAAAGTCAACCACAATTCAGCCACAAGTAAGCCAAAAGTCAGCCACAACTCAGCCACAAGTCAGGCACAAGTCAGAGACAAGTCTACCACAAGTCAGCCGCATGGAAGCCAATAGTCAGCAACATGTAATCAACAAGTAAGACACAACTAAGCCACAAGTTAGAAGCAATGAAGCCACAAGTGAGCAACAAGTCAGCCTAAAAACAGCCTTAATTCAACCACAATTCAGCCACAAGGAAGCCACAAGTCAGCCACTAGAAAGCGACAAGTAAGTTGCAAGTCACCCACAAGTCTCCACAAGTAAGCCAAAAGTCAGCCACATGTCAGCCATAATTTAGCCACAAGCAAGTAAGCCACCAATAAGCCGTAGGTAAGTTACAAGTCATCAACAAGTGAGCCAGAAGTGAACCACGAGTCAGCAACGAGCCAGCCACAAGTCAGCCATAAGTCAGCCACAGATAATGCACAAGTAATCCACAGAGTAACCACAAGTGAGACACAAATCCGCCACAAGTCAGCCATAAGTATGCCACAAATTAGCCACAAGTCAGCCAGAAGTCAGCCAGCAATCAGCCACAAGCCAGCCATACGTCAGCCACAAGTAAGCCACAATTCAGCCACAAGCAAGCTACAATTGAGCGACAAGTCAGCAACAAGTAATCTAAAGTTAAGCCACAAGTAAGCCACAAGTTTTCCACAAGTCAGCCACATTTCAGCCACAAGTAAGCCACACTTCAACCAAAACTAGCCCACAATTAAGCCACAAGTAAGAAAGAATTCAGCCCCAACTTTGCTAGAAATAAGCCATCAGCAAGCATAAGTCAGCGATAAGTCCCCCAAAAGCAAGCCACAATTAAGCAACACGTCAGCCACAAGTCAGCCATAAGTTAGCCACAAGTAAAACACAAGTCAGTGACAAGTAAGGCACAATTCAGCCGCAAGTCAGCTACAAGTAAGCCACAAGTAAAGGACAAGTAAGCAACAAGTAAGCCACAAGTCAGCCACAAGTACGCCACAAGGAAGCCACAAATAAGCCACAAGTAAGCCACAAGTCAACCACATTTCCGCCTCAAGTAAGCCACAAGAAATCCACACGAAAGCCGCAAGGAAGCCACAAGTAAGCCACCATGAAGCCACAATTCACCCACAGGTAAGCCACAGGTCAGCCACACATCAGCCACATGTCAGTCCCAAGCAAACGACAAGTAAGCCACAAGTTAGCCACAAGCGAGACAAAAGCAGGCAACCAGTAAGCCACAAGTAAGCCACAAGTAAACCACATGTAAGCCACAAGTCAGCCACAATTCAGCTTTAAGAGGGCCACAACTAAGTCACATGTATGCCACAATTAAACAATAAGTAAGCCACAAGTCAGCTGCAAGTGATCAACAAGTAAGCCAAAACACCTCGACAAATTAGCCACAGGTCAGCCACGAGTAAGCCACAAGTGAAACACAAGCAAGCTAAATTTCAGAGAAATTTCAGCAACAAGTAAGCTAAATTTCAGCCACGAGTAAGCTAAACATGAGACATACGTAAGCCACAAGTCAGCCACAAGCTCACAAAATCTCAAACACAAGTGAGCCACAAGACAGGCAAAAGTCAGCCACAAGTAAGCCACAAGTCAGCCACAGAAAAGCCACAATATAGCGACAAGTAAGAAACAATTGAGCCACAAGTCAGCCACAAGCCAGCAACACATCACCCACAAATAAGCCACATGTAAGACACAAGTAAACCACGAATAAGACACAAGTCAGAAACGAGTAAAAAACAAGTAAGACATAAGTAATCCACAAGTAAGCCTTATGTCAGCCACAAAAAACGCTGCAAGGAAGCTAGAAGAAAGAAAAAGGTCAGGCACAAGTCAGCAACAAGTAAGGTACACGTCAGCCACAAGTAAGCTAAATGTAAGCCACAAGTAAGCAACAATTCAGCCATAAATCATCCACTAGTCAGCCACATGTCACCCACAAGTCAGCCACGAGTCAGCCAAATTTCAGCCACAAGGCAGGCACAAGTAAGCCAAAAGTCAGCCACTAGTCAGCCAGATGTAAGCCACAAGTAAGCCACAAGTCAGCTGCAACTAAGCCACAAGTCAGCCACAAGTCAACTACAATTCAGCCACAAGTCAGCTACAAGTAAGCCACAAGTACGCCACAAACAAGAAACAATTCAGCCAAAAGTCAGCCACTAGTCAGCCACTAGTCAGCCACTAGTCAGCCACAATACAGCCACAAGTCAGCGACAAGTCCGCAATGAGGAAGCCACAAGTAAGCCAGAAGAAAACTACACGTATACTACAAGTAAGACAAAACTCATCCACAAGTCAGCTTCATCTAAGAAACAAGTAAGCAACAAGCCACAAGTCAGAAACAAGTTCGCAACGAGTAGGCTACAAGTCAGCCACAGGTCAGCAAAAACTCAGCCACAATTCAGCCACAAGTCAGCCACAAGTCAGCGACAAGTCATCCACAGCTAAGGCACAAGTCAGTTACAGTTTAGCCACAAGAAAGCCACAAGTAAGCCACAAGTCAGCGACAAGCCAGCAACACATAAGCCACAAGTCAGCTACAAGTAAGCCACATGTCAGCCACAAGTCAGCCACTAGGAAGCCATAAGTTAGCCACAAGTTAGCCACAAGTCAGCCAGTGGTATTCCACAAGTTGCACACAGGTAATCCATAAGTGAGGCACAATTCAGCTACAAGTCACCCACAAGTCAGCCATAAGCACGCCACAAGAAAGTAACAAGTCAGCCACAAGTTAGCCATGCTTCAGCCACAAGCAAGCCACAAATAAGCCATAAGTCAGCTACAAGTTAGCCACATGTCAGTAACACGTCAGTAAAAAGCAAGCCACAAGTAAGCCACAAGTCAGCCACAAGTAAGCCACAAGCCAGACACAAGTAAGCCACAAGCCAGACACAAGTTAGCCAGAATAAAGACACAAGTCAGCAACAAGGAAGAAACAAGTCAGCCACAAGTCAGCAACAAGTCAGGCATAATTCAGCCGCAAGTCAGCCACAAGTAAGCCACAAGGAAGCCATACGTAAGCCACAAGTCAACCACAAGTCAACCAGAACTCAGCCAAAGGTAAGCCACATTTCAGCCACACTTCAGCCACGAATCAGCTACAAGTAGGCCACAGATAAGGTGCAAGTAAGCCATGAGTGAGCCTCAAGTCAGCCAAGAGTCAGCCACAAGTCAGAAACAGGTCAGCCACAAGTAAGCCACAACTATGCCACAAGTTAGCCACAAGTCAGCCACAAGTAAGAGACAAGTAAGCCACAAGTCAGCAACATGTCAGCCACAAGTAGGCCACGATTAAGCCATAAGTAAGCCTCAATGAAGCCACAATCCAGCCACAGTTAAGGTACACGTTAGCCAAAATCAAGCAATGACTCATTCCTTGTGCCTGTCACAAGGAAGCCACACACAAACCACAACTAAGCCACAAGTAAGCCACAAATCAGCCACACATCCACCACAAGGAAGCCACAAGTAAACCGAAAGTAAGCCAAAAATAAAGCACAATTATGCCACAGGTGAGTGAGAAGAATGCAACAAGTAAGCTACAACTCAGCTACAAGTCAGCCACAAGTCAGCAACAGGTAAGCCACAAGTAAGACACAATTCAGCCACAATTCAGCCACAATTCAGCCACAGGTCATACAAAAGGAAGCCACAAGCAAGCAACAAATAAACCACAAATTTTACACAAGAAGGAAACAAGTAAGCAACAAATAGTCCACACGTCATCAACAAGTCAGCCACAAGAAAGCCACGGATAAGCCAAAAGTGAGCCACAAGCCAGCAACGAGTAAGCCACAAGATAGCCACAAGTCAGCCACAAGTCAGCGACAAGTAAGCCAAAAGAAAGGAAGAAGTGAGCAAAAATTCAGCCAAAAGCCAGCCCCAAGTTGACCAAAAGTAAGCAAGAAGTCACCTTCAAGTCAGCCTCAAGTAAACCAGAAGTAAGCCACAATTCAGCCACAAGCAAGCAACAAGTAAGCCACAAGTAAACCACAAGCCAGCCACAATTCAGTCACAAGGCAGACACAAGGAAGCCACAAGTCAGCAACAAGTCAGCAACAAGTCAGCCAAAAGTAGGCCACAAGTAAGCAACAGGTAAGCCAAATGTAAGCCACAAGTAGGCGAGAAGTACGCCACAAGTCATCCATAAGTCAGTCACAAGCTAACCACGAGTCAGCCACAAGTCAGCCACAAGTTAGCCACAAGTCAGCTACAAGTAGGCCACAAGTCAGCCACACGTACGCCAACATTACGCCATGAGTAAGCCACAATTCAGCCACAGGTGAGCCAGAAGTAAGCCACAAGGAAGCCACAATTAAGCCACAGATTAGCCACAAGTCAGCAACAAGTTAGCCACAAGTCAGCTAAAAGTCAGCCACAATTCAGCAACAAGCAAGCCACAAGTGAGCCACAAGTAAGCAACAATTCAGCCACAAGGAAGCCACAAGGAAGCCACAAGGAAGCCACAAGGAAGCCACAAGGAAGCCACAAGGAAGCCACAAGGAAGCCACAAGGAAGCCACAAGGAAGCCACAAGGAAGCCACAAGTAGGCCACATGTTAGCCACAAGTATGCAACAAGTAAGACAAAAAAAGGCCACAAGTCAGCCACAAGGAAGCCACAATCAATCCATAAGAAAGCCACAAGTAAACCACAAGTAAACCACATGTGAGCCACAAGTCAGCCACAAGAAATCCACAAGTAAGACAGAAGTTAGCCACAAGTAGGAAAAAATTCAGCCACAAGTCAGCCACAAGTTAAGGACAAATCAGCCACAGGTCAGCCACAACAGATGAGTGTATCTTTTGGGGGCTGAAGTTTGGCTTTGAGGGCAAAGTCAAACTTCGCCGGTCATTGCGAGCTTGCAGGAGGAGTCTGGCCGGTGGATCAGGTGAAACCTCCCAGAAAACTTGCAATGACCAGTGAGAAGTGCCTGTTTTGGAAAGAAGAAAGGGAACCTGCCGGGCCCCGCTACCGCAGAGCCTTGCAGGTGCCCGGGCAAGGAAGAAAGTAAAACCCAAAATCTCTAATGTAACTAGGGGGTTTGTCAAGGGTGTGGGGGAGTGTGTAGGATGTGGTGCATGCTGTGATAGAAAGGAGGGGTTCTGGTGGGCCCCACCACCGTGGGGCCCGGCAGGTGCCTGGGTAAGCAAAGAATAAATAAAACCCAAAACCCCCAGTTCAACTACGGGGTGTTCAGAGTTTCTGAATGCACCCTTGTGAATGCACGAGTTTTTGATTTTGCACTCGCGAACTCCGAAACTCACAACAGGGTGACATCTGAAATCAGCAAGGCCGGTGTCAGAAATCACCGACTTCACCCTGTAAGTCAGCAAAACCCGACTTTGATACCAAAGTCAGTCTGTAACTTCTGATAAAGCCATCCAGGCTTGTATACCGGACTTCAAGTGTATTTTTCACACAAGATTAACCGTAATATAAAAACTCAGCCATAACTCAGCCACAAGTAAGCCGCAAGTAAGCTACAAGTCAGCCACAAGTCCCCCAAAAGTAGGTCATGGGTAGGACACAAATCAGCCACAGGTCAGCAACATGTAAGCCACAAGTAAGCCACAAGTAAGCCACAACTCAGCCACAAGCAAGAAACAAGTATGCCACAAGTCAGCTACAAGTAAGGCACAAGTCAGCCACAAGAAAGCTAAAATCAAGCCAAGAGGAAGCCACAAGTAACCCACACGCAAGCAACAAGTAAGCCAAAAGTAAGCCACAAGTCAGCAACCAGAAAGCCACGAGTAAGCCACGAGTAAGCCACAAGTCAGCCACAAGTCAGCCACAAGTCAGCAACGAGTCAGCCAAGATAAAGCCAAATGTAAGCCACAAGTAAGCAGAAACTTGGCCACAAGTAGGCTTCAAATAAACCAAATGTCAGCCACAATTCAGCAACAAGTCAGCAACAAGCAAGCGACAAGTCAGCCACAAGCCATCCACCATTGAATCACAAGTCATCCACAAGTAGGCCACAAGTCAGCCACTAGTAAGAAAAAAGTACGCCAGTGGTCAGCCACATGTTAGACACAAGATAGCCACAAACAAGCCACAAGTAAGCCACAAACAAGCCACAAGTGGGTCACAAATTAGCAACAAGTCAGCCACAAGTAAGCTACAGGTAATCCACAAGTAAGCCACAGGAAAGCCACAAGTTTGCCACAATTCAGCCATAACAGTGCCAAAAATGAGCCACAAGTCAGCCACAAGGCAGCCACAAGTCATGCACACGTCAGCCACAAGTAAGCCACTATTTGGCCACAGGTGAACCACAAGTAAGGAACAATTCACCCTTAGGTTAGTCAAAAGTAAGCCACAAGAAAGCCAAAAGTCAGCCGCAGGTCTGCCACGAGTCAGCCACATGTAAGCCACACTTCAGCCACAAGTAAAACACACTTAAGCCACAAGTTAAAAACACGTCAGCCCCAACTTTGCCACAATTCAGCCACTATTCAGCCAATAGAAAGCTAAAAGTCACAAGTAAGGCAAACATCAGCCATAATTCAGCCACAAATAAGCCACAAGCAAGCCACAAGTTATTCGCAAGTCAGAAACAAGTAAGCCACGAGTCGGACACAATTTAGCCACAAGTCAGCCTCAAGTCAGCCACAAGTCAGCCACAAGTCAGCCACAAGTCAGCCACAAGTCAGCCACAAGAAAGCCACAATCATCCATAACAAAGCCACGAGTAATCCACAAGTACGCCACAAATCAGCCACATGTCAGCCATATGTAAGCTACAATCATTCATAAATAAGCCACAAGTAAGCCATAAGTAAGACACAATGAAGCCACAATTCAGCCACAGGTAAGCCACAAGTCAGCCACACGTCAGCCACAAGCAAGCCAAAGGCAAGCAACAAGGAATCCACGAGTAAGCCACAAGTAAGCCACAATTTAGAAACGATTCAGCCACAAGGAAGCCAGAAGTAAGCCACAAAAATCCACAAGTAAAGCACATGTAAGCCACACTTCAGCCGCAAGTAAAAAACAAGTAAGCCACAAGTAATCCACAAGTTAGCCACTAGTCAGCCACAAGTAAGCCACAATTAAAATGCAAGTAAGCCACAAGTCAGAAAAAACTCATCAATGTGTAAGCTACAGTTTAGCCACAAGTCAGCCAGGAGTAAGCCAAACGTAAGCCACAAGTAAGCAACAAGTCAGACACAAGTCAGCCACAAGTAAGCCACAAGTAAGCAACAAGTCAGACACAAGTCAGCCACAAGTAAGCCACAAGTAAGCCACAAGTAAGCTACATATCAACCAAATCTGAGCCACAAGTAAGCCACAATCAGCCATAAGGAAGCCACAAGTAAGCCACGAGAAAGCCACAAGAAAGCCACAAGAATGCCACGAAGAAGCCAAAATTCAGCCACAGGTAAGCCACAGGTAAGCCACATGGCAGCCACAAGTCAGCCAGAAGTAAGCCACACGTCATCCACAAGAAAGCTGCAAGTAAGAAACATTTAATCCACAAGTAAGCCACAATTCAGCCGCAAGTCAGCCACAAAGAAGCCACAAGTAAGCCACAATTCAGCCGCAAGTCAGCCACAAAGAAGCCACAAGTGAGCCACGAGTAAGCCAAAAGTAAACCACAACTGAGCCACAAGTCAGCCGGAAGTAAAACAAAAGTAAGCCACCAGTAGTCCACAAGTCATCCACAAAGCCAAAAGTCAGCCACAAGTAAGCCATATGTAAGACACAAGTAAGACAAAAGTAAGAAACAAGTAAGCCACAAGTCAGCTATATGTCAGCAACAAGTAAGATGCATGTCAGCGACCAGTCAGCCACAAGTCAACCACGGGTAAGCCAAACGTAAGACGCAAGTAAGCCACACGTCAGCCACAAGTCCACAAAAAGTCAGATACAAATAAGCAACATGTTAGCCATAACTAAGCCACAAGTCAGCCACAAGTCAGCAACAAGTTAGGCCAAAGTCAGCAACAAGTAAACCCCAATTCAGCCACAAGTAAGTTACAAGTTAGCCACAGACCAGTCCCAAGTGAGACACAAGTCAGCCACAAGTCAACCACAAGTAAGCCACAAGTCAGCCACAAGTCACCCACGAGTCAGCCACAAGTAAGCCACAAGTCAGCCACAATTTAGGCACAAGTTATCCACAAGTAAGCAGAAATTTAGCCACAACTTAGCCACAAGTCAGCCAGAAGCTAGCCAAAAGCAAGCCAGAAGTAAGCCACAAGTAAGCCACAAGTAGGCCACAAGTATGCCATAAGTAAGCCACAATGTACCCAAAATTCAGCCACAGGGAAGCGAAAGTCAGCCACACATCAGCCACAAGTCCGCAACATATAAACCACAAGTAATCCACAAGTTAGCCACAAGCTAGCCACAGGTAAGAAACAAGTAAGCCACAACTAAGCCACAAGTAAGCCACAAGTAAACTACATGTAAACCAAAAGTCACCCACAAGTAAACATCAAGTAATCCACAATTAATCCACAAGACAGCCACAAGTTAGCCAGATTTATGCTGCAAGTAATGTCCAAGTAAGATGAATTTCAGTCACAACTCAGCAATGAGCAAGCTACGAGAAAGCCCCGAGTCAGCCACAAGTAAGCCACGAGTAAGCCAACCTTAAGCCACAAACAAGCAACAAGTCAGCCACAAGTCAGCTACAATTCAGCCGCAAGTCAGCCACAAGTCAGCCACAGATAAGCCAAAAGTTAGCCACAATTTAGCCACAAGACAGACACAAGTCAGGTACAAGTCAGCCACAAATACGCCACAAGTAAGCCAGATTACAACGACAAGTCAGCCAAAAGTAAGCCACACATCAGCCACATGTGGGCCACAAGTAAGATACAATCAGCCATAAGTAAGCCACAGGAACCCCACAAGAAAGACACAAGTAACCACAATGAGGCCATACGTTGACCAGAGGTAAGCCACAAGTCAGCAAAACGGCAGCCACAAGTCAGCCACAAGTAAGACGCAAGTAAGGCTGAAGTCAGCCACAAGAAAGCTGCAAGTTAAAAACAAGTGAGCCACATGTGAGGTAGAATTAAACCACACATCAGACACAAGTCAGCGACAAAGAAGCCACAAGTAAGCCACAAGTAAATTATAAGTGAGGCACAAGTCAGCCGCAAGTAAGCCATGAGTAAGCCACAAGCAAAACACAAGTACATCACAACTCAGTGACAATTCAGCAACGAGTAAGATACAAGTCAGCCACAAATCATCCACAAGTCAGCCACGAGTGAGGCAAACGTTAGCTGCACATAAGCCACAAGTCAGCAACAAGTCCGCAAGAATTCAGCAACAAGTAAGCCACATGTCAGCCACAAATCAACAACGAGTTAGGCACAAGTCAGCTACATTTTAGCCAGAATTCAGTAACAAATGAGCCACGCGTAGGCCAAAGTCAAGCAGAAATTCAGCCTCAAGTCATCAACATCTCAGCCACAAGTTAGCCATAATGAAGCCACAAGTCAGCCACAAGTCGGCCACAAGTCAACCACAAGTCAGCCACAAGTCAGCCACAAGTCAGCCACCAGTCAGACAAAAGTAAGCCATAACACAGCCACAATTCACCCACAAGTGACCCACAGCTAAGCAGCAAGTAAGCCATATGTCAGCCACAAGTCATCAACAATTAAGACACAAGTCAAATATAACCCATCCATAAGCGAATGACAAGTAAGGCACAAGTCAAGCACATTTAAGCAACAATTCAGTCAAAAATAAGGCAAAAGTCAGCCACATTCAGTCACAAGTCGGCCAAAAATGAGCCACAAGTCAGCCACAAGTCAGCTACAAATAATCCACATGACAGCTTCAAGTCAGCCACAATGAAGCAACAAGTAAGGCACAAGTAAGCCACAAGTCAGCCACAATAGAGACAAGTAATACACAAGTAAACCACAAGCAAGCCACACTTCAGCCACTATTCAGCCACAAGGAAGCCACAAGTAAGCCACAAGTAATCTGAAAGTAAACAAAAAGTAAGCCACAAGTAGTCCACAATTCAGCAACAAGTAAGCCACAATTAAGCCACAAGTGAACCACAAGTAAGCCACAAGTCAGCCACAACTGAGCAATGAGTAGGCTACAAGTCAGCCATAAGTCATCTATCACTAAGGCAAATGTAAGCCCCAAGTAAGAAACAAGTCAGCCAGAATTCAGCCATAGGTCAGCCACAACTAAGCCACAAGTAAGGCACAAGTCAGCTACATGTAAGCCAAATGTAAGCCAGGGTCAAGACACAAGTCAGCCACAAGTAAGCCATGACTAAGCCACGACTAAGCCACACGTCAAAAACATCTGAGCCACAAGTAAGCCTGAATCATCCATAAACAAACAACAAGTAAGAGACAAGAAATCTACAAGAAAGCCACAATGAAGCCAGAATTCAGCCACAAAGAGCCACAAGTAAGCCAAAATAAAACCACAATAAACAACAATTAAGCTACAATTCGGCTACAAAGTTTTTTTTTT
>SZWC01008299.1:72186-86361 GCA_023375785.1 Penium margaritaceum
TCTCTCTCTCTCTCTCTCTCTCTCTCTCTCTCTCCCTCTCTCTCTCTCTCTCTCTCTCTCTCTCTCTCTCTCTCTCTCTCTCTCTCTCTCTCTCTCTCTCTCTCTCTCTCTCTCTCTCTCTCTCTCTCTCTCTCTCTCTCTCTCTCTCTTATTCCAGAAACAAAGAAGCTTCTTACCACACACTACAGCATGACAGGCCTGGGTGATGCAATGAACTTCTTGGGAATGGCTATCATTGCTAAATCTGCTGCGCTATGTGATGGACACTTCTCAGCTTTTTCTGCTTTTTGCACCCTCGGCAAGTCCCTTGTTGGATGGGTACTGTGACAGTGGCAATGCACGTTATTGTGGGGCACGCAGTCGTGGTGGCTATGTGTTTCATGTGTGGAAAATGGGAGTGTCGTTGCAAAGTGCTAAGCAATCACGCGTGGCTTGTAGTGTGGCTGAAGCTGAGTACATGGCACTGGGTAAAGCTGCATGTGAATGTATCTGGCTGGTGCAATTTCTTGAGGAATTGGGGTTTCACACGCATGCTGTGGCAATTCATACCAACATTTCAGCTGCACGCTGCATCACTGCGAATGATGGTGTGTTGCATCTGTGCACAAAGCACATCAGTATGCAGCACTATTTTGTACATGAAGAATGAGAATCAAGCATCGAACAAGTCTTTCCTATCGGTGGCGATTCTCAGCTGGCTGAATTTCTTACCAAGGCACTCACATCTTTTGCACTGTATCTCCAACTTGGACACCTTGGCTGCATACCCACCGCACTCACGTCAAAGGGGGAATGTTGATCGTATCTGTATATGCTTTTCCTCCAGTGTGGACCTGAGTGCGCAGGGCATGCTGCCCCAGAGAGTGGAGGTAACAACGCTTTGCCAACAAAAAGGGGGCATGTTAATCCTATCTGCATATTCTTTTTCTCCGGTGTGGACCTGAGTGCACAGGGCATGCTGCCCCTTGAGGTGCCAACGCTTTGCCAACTGAAACATGCCCCCTTTCTGCCCCCTTTCTGTTGGCAAAGCGTTGGCACTTCCACGTCAAAGGGGGCATGTTAATCATATCTGTATATGCTTTTCCTCTGGTGTGGACCTGAGTGCACAGGGCATGCTGCCCCAGGGGCAGCATGCCTTGCGCACTCAGGTCCACACCTGAGGAAAATCATATACAGATAGGATTAGCATGCCCCCTTTCTGTTGGCAAAGTGTTGGCACCTCAAGGGGCAGCATGCCCTGCGCACTGAGGTTCACACCAGAGGAAAAGCATTTACAGATAGAATTAACATGCGGAGGGTATGCTGGCCCAGAGAGTGGAGGTCCCAACGCTTTGCCAGGCTGGACCACCACTGGCATCCATAGGGCGTGTCTTGTGTGCTTGCCTCCCTCTTGCAGAATTGACCCTCCGCCATCCTCCCTAGTGTTACTCTATTCTTGAACAGCATCATACACTGACTCAGAAACCTAGATGAGTCCAATTTTATTCAGAAACATTGTTTGTGGTTTGGGGTGCATACCTGGCTCAGGGCAATCCGCCCCTTTAGCGGGACATGCGAGGGCTTTTCCCTCGCTTGAGTTTGGTGCACCGGCAAGCTCCACTCACCAGCCCAACGGGTCAATCTTGCTTCTAGAGACTCACCCGTTTGAGCTCTTAGCTGCTCGAGCTTGACACTTAGGGTTTTGACCAAAACCATGGCTGTAGTGCAAACTCAAGCTTTACTTACTCGTTTCTCCACCAAAGTAAGAAAGAACGGTTGCATTTGAATCGTAGCAGAGATCTCATTGAGGAAAAACAGTGTAGGCAAAAATTGATGCCGCTGCACTCTCTTGACTGCCAAGTCACATCCACTCATTGCAGATGCTCTCAGCAACCTTTGCGTAGCCCAAAAAGGTTTTCAAAAGTAGGTAGTTTCCTCTTCATCTTACAGGACTATGGGAACACATTCATCCTGCATTGCATGATGAGACAGGAAAAAATGAAGAGGAGATTTTCTTGGCCTCATGTTCATTGAAAAGGACTGACCCGTCAATGGACATAGTTGGTATGGAAACATGACATCCAGATGCAAACCTCTGTCTCCTCTACAACACGAGTTTTCTTTCTTTGATGCAATTGAAGATTCATTTCTCTTTGGTGACAGGAGACATGACTTTCAGAATAGTACGGATGACAAAAACAAGAAATTTTGTCTAATGCCACTTTTTCCAAACAAGAATGTGCCAGTATCATGAATCAGGGAGGAAACAAAACATTCTTATCTGTTATTTGAACTGAGATTTTTGTTTCCATTCACAAACAGTTTGAACCATCAGCGTTATTCAAAATTGCACTTCTATAAGTTTCCATCACAGAAACAGTGTTTCCTACTCCATTTCAGAAGTAAGGAACTGTTTTCAATTTTTGTGAGTCTGAAGCATATTGGGAATAATCTCTTTGGTTGACATAACCAAGAAACTTAGTTTTTTTATGCATGAAACAAGGATCTGGATTTCCTTTCATGAAAAATTCCTGTTCTGTCAGCCAGTGTGGAAATTCCTCCACCAAGACACAAAACAAGGAAACCATGTCCGTCACCCGAACGGGCTTTTGGTTTCCCATCTAACTGCGTTTTTCTGCTTCTTCAACAGAAAGGTCCTCTTCCACTTTTGTGAACGTTCAAGTGTGCTGAGTCAAACAGGAAAACCCTCGGAATTTCATGGAAGGGTACTCAGGTTGAAATCCATTTGCATAAAAAGAATAATGTTTTCAATGTTCAGTGACCAAACACGTTTTGAAGTTTGGATTGTTTGGAAAGGGAAAATGAAACATATGTTTTCTGGCTGCAGCTCTCTGTCCAGTGTAGGTTATCGCAATACAAATGATAGTTCACGTCCATGATGGACTAGCCCAAGAAGGTAAACAACAAATATAGTCTCATCTCCATTTGAAAGGAAAAGGATAACACATTTGCCTGCATTGTGAGATAACACAGGACTAAAAAAAGAGGAATATTGCTATGCCTCATTCACGGCTAAAGAGACCGACCAGTCAATGGACATGGTTGGTATGGACAGATGACATCCGGACACAAACCTCCGTTTCCTTCATAACACAAGTTTTCTTTCTTCAACACAATGGAAGAGTCCATTTTCTTTGGTGACAGAGACACGCCTGTCAGAATGAGGTTGAAATTAGAAACAAGGAATTTGTTTCATGCCACTTTATCCAAAGAAGAATGTTACAGTATTGTGAATCATAAAGGGAAAAGGAACAGGCTAATCTGCTGTTTAATCTGGTATTCCTGTTTCCTTTCATAAACAGTTTCAACCACTTGCATTATTGAAAATGGCACTTCTAGATTTTTCCATCAAGGAGCATTGTTTCCTTTTCAATTGTCATAGGTAAGAATCGTTTTTCTGTTTTTGTGAGCTGCAAGAAAAGTGGGAATGAGCTCTCTGGTTTATATAGCCGGGAAAGTATCTTATTCAATGCACAAAACAAAGAAAATGATTTCCCTTGATACAAAATTCCTGTTCATTTAGCTGGTATAGAAATGTCTCCACCAAGAGACAAAACAAGGAAACCATTTCCGTCACCCATGAAGGCTTTGTGTTTCTCATCTAACCACTTTTTCTTACTTCTTCAAAGGAATAGTCCTCTTCCGCTTTTGTGATTGCTTAGTTATGGTGAATCCAGCAGGAAACCCCTCCGACTTGCATAGAAGAGTACTCAATCTGACATCCATTTGCACAGCCAGAATTCTGTTCTCAATTTTCAGTGACCATATACGTTTTCAGGTTTGGATCAATATGAAAAAGGAAAAATGAAATACATGGTTTCCTGCTGCAGCTCTCTGTCAGGTGCAGGTCACCGCACTACAAAAGATGATTAGCATCCATGATGGAAGAGCCCAGAAAGGTTAACAGATAGTTTTCTTGCCTCTCTGACCAACAGGAATAAGGAAACACATTCACCCCGCATTGTGCGGTGATACAGGAAAAATGAAAGAGGAATCATGCTTTGCCTCGTGCTCAGCTAAAAAGACTGACCACTCAATGGAAATGGTTGGTCTGGACCTATGACATCCAGAAACAAACCCCTGTTTCCTATACAATGTAAGTTTTCATTCTTTGATGCAATGGAAGAGTCATATCTCTTTTGTGACAGGAGACAGGACTGTTGGAAAGATATGGATGAAAGAAAAAGATAACATGTTTCATGCCGCCTTGTCTGAGCAAGAATGTTCCAGTATTGTGAGTCATAGAAGAGATGAAAAAGGCTTATCTATATTCTAAAACAATGTCTTTGTTTCCATTTATGAACGGTTGGAACCATCTGCATTTCTTCAAACAGCTCTTCTAGACGTTTCCATTACAGAAACAGTGTTTCCTATTCCATTTTCAGTGGAACTTCTATTTTTTTTTCCAGAAAGTGTTTGACATCCTGATAGCCAATCTGGCAAGCTCAAGGGAAAAGGGTGAAATAAGAGTACCCGTCAGAAAATTTGCTGGCATTATGGAAGAAGGTGGTTACAGAAAGATGCCTCTTGCTTCACTTTTTCAAAGGAGGCTGCCATGAAGTATCCTGGAAATGGAAGATCTCCTTCACATGGCTAGAGACTACCTGAAAGGTTTACATGGCGCGAGCAATGATTTCTGTAACGGATTGGAGCGAGTGATAATCAGGGGCAAGGGTGTTGTGGACACCGGGGTAGATTTTATAATCAGTGCTGCATCTTATGAGTCTTGCAATGAATGCATGAACTGACACAATGTTTCTAGCCATTGTGTCATAGATGTGCATAATTCTTGCAGCAGACACTTGAAGAGTAGCTCTTCCACGGCCAGCAGTTTCAGGTATGCATTCTTCATGATGAATTACCATATTTTCCAGAACTAAGAATCTGTTTTGACTGATGCATTATATGCATATCTTCAGACCTTTTTCAATGCATTGGAAAACATGAACCAGACCATGAGGACAGCATTTCCTCTAACCATGGATCACGTTTCATTGGAGCAGGGATCAGCAAGTATACACAACCATCCAGAAGTTCCCATTTCCAAGGAGAACAAACATGAATCACGTACTCAGGGTATGTGTATTTATAAGTGTTGGGCTTGTTTTTTGGTGAATTCTACTGCTTAAAAACTGACCATTGACATGGACATGTGCAGATTAGGGGTTGAAGGGGATGAAGGTGTTGAAGTGACTACCTCTGAACATGTGAATATTGGCCAAAATTGATCGAGATTTTCATGGAAGACTGTCTCAGAACAACGTTGGCCATGGTGCATGAGCAAAGTTACAAAGCCATGAATTCGTTGAAATGACTGTGAAACATAGCCGCTTCCATTTTCAAAAGAAAATAGCATACTGCTCCCTATATGTGACAGATATTATAAATCCAATCATGGTGATGAGGGATGTACATGGTGATTCTTAACACGTCTAAGATGCACGGGGTATCAGAATACGAGACAAGAATTCAAGCAACCATCCCAGAGAAGCATAAGCTTAGAGAATGTTCTGGACAGAAAAAAATATTGACAACATGTAAACATCTGCAATGCAATGTTTCTAGTAGCAACATCTGAATTTTCACTGTTCTCCTAAGTTAACATAACCCCCTGCTGAGGGAGATAGGAAAAAGCTACCAAAAAATCCTTGCTAAAAAAAAACATTTTTACATCCGAGCTCAGGATTTAGCTTACAACAAGTGAACTTTGAATCTTGGTACTCAAACTACAGACAAGAAGTGCATTTCTGGGGTTATTAGTTCAGATAAGAGATATAAGAAGTGCAAAGCATTGCGACATATCAAGTAGATGGCTTGTTAAAATATTGTTTAGTGAATTCAGTACATTGAAATTTTCACAAGAATGGACATACACATTTCAGATAACGTAATTGACATGACTCCCTTCTGATGGAGAGAAAGGTAGGCCACTGTAAATCCTTTCAACTATAAATCCTCCTTACACCCAAGCTCAGGGATTACCTTGCAACAAGTGTGTTTTGAATTTCGGAAATCGAATGGTAGACAACAAGTGCCTCTTTGGGGGTGTATTTCAGACGAGAGATGTCAAAAGTGCAAAGATATTGCAACATATTGATTAGGAGACATGAGAAGTTAATCTTGTTGTAAAGAAATTGTATCCCACGTGACCATGGAAACTGCGGAGCAGCGTCCTAATTGAAATTGTTTTCCAAATAGAGGATATTGACTGTGTTCTGTACCAAGAAAATAGGTATGGACTTTGTTCAGCTACAAAATGGATTTTCTTGCAGCAAAAAAAAAAAAAACAGGTTCTCATTGTTGTTGAAGACTGGTGGAGCCTGATTTTTTTTGTTAGGAAAAATTGGACTTCCTCACTTCGTTTTTGACAAGGACAGTACATCCATGTTGTTCTTCTTTTTTTGTGAACAGAAGTTGCCACGTGGTACAAGATCATATTTCCACACTGGGTAGCTTTTCACACCCAAATCACAAAACTTGGTTTGAATTTCTTGCAACAGAAAACTGAAAAGGAATAATAGATGAAAGAAAGAAGTTTGGCTGAGAATTCTATTTTTGACGACCTCAGCCACCAGCTCTCCTCACAATTTGCAGAGAACTGGTAGCTGGGGAGATGTTTAACTACAAGAAATACCCTGCTCTCTAGTTATCTGGCTTGTTATAAAACGGTTTATTCAATTGAGTATGTTGAAAAATTCATAAGAATTGAAATATAGCGTTAAAAAAATGGACTTTTGACGAATAAAACATGAAGTTGAAAAACGTTTTTTTGAAGTTCAATGGCTTTAAGGGGCACACATAAAACATAACAACGTAGTTTAAATGGCATCAATTTTGGTAAAAATCAAAGAGAACAATTTGTAGAATGAAAACATGTCATTTCAACGTTGAATTTTTATGCTAGAATTATCTGATGAACTTTCATTTACGTCCTCCACATGTACACACTCCTTGTTCTTGCGGACGTTCCAAAATGCAAGCACAACTCTGCACATCTCCATCAAGTGTTGGATGGTGTAGGTGAAAACCCGAGTAGTGAAATGCTGGATAATCCGGTTAACCTGTTGACATTGCTCTTTTGCTGACTTTTTTGTGCTCTCACACATTGTACACTTACATCATGTTACATGGACAACAGAGAATGAACCCAACATGAATGAAAAAACAGAAAGTAGAAATGTGTAGAATTGTGTTCACCTTGGAGATAAATGTACTTGTCTGGACTGAATGCCAAAGAGAAAGTGTGCTTTGCTGTATCTATGTGCCCAAAATGAAATCGGTCACAAAGCAGCCTGGTTCTGGAAAACATGCTAGGCTCTTGTCTTAAGATGTACGAGTACAGCTTACAGGTGTTATCATAAAACACAAATCATGGTTGACGGTCAGCAGGAAACCATGTGAGCAGAGTTGAAAACATGTTGCTGAGAGACTCACCGTTGAAATGAGAAACCCATAAGTCACCAGATGCAGACTGACCACAGTAAAAATTCCTGTAGTTGTTTCTTTTTTTGCTTTCTCTTGTCATCATCAGCAGCACACTTTGCATCATCTCCCTGCTGGATGATTCTTCCATCTTCTCTCTCCAAGTTGTTGTAAAATGGCCTTCCACATTGTTGTGGCCAATGTGGGAAACAAGCCAATGGGCCCACTGTTCCTTCAGGTTGAGTGAAGGTGACCTCTGTTGTCTGTAAAAAAAACATACATGAATAAGTTTGATTTTGTCTATTCTATGCATTATTGCTTATGACCTGATTATTACATTGCAAAAGGAAACCTACACACCAGCATTTCCTTCTTGATGTTGAGCAACGTCTCTAGAGTATGGACGAGAGGTGCAGACAGCTTCTCCCTTGCAACTAGACATATAACCAGTTTCATGGATGTTTTGTACTCCAACAGCACTCTCCTAATCCAGAATCCAAGGCCTTTTCACTGATTGGCATCATATTCACTATGTTCTGCCATCTTGAAAATGCCATGCTTGCGGGGTTGGTGAGGAGCATTCTAAAATCTGAGACAGCACCAGCATAAAGAAGGCATGAATCTGTGCCACAGATTTCCAAGGTTTAAATGAACTCTTTCAAGTCCTTGTTCATGGTGCAGAACTGCAAAACAGAGACATCCAGTTGTAAAAAACAAGGTGTCTCTTCCTACCTGCGGGATACAAATCTCATAAGAAGTTCGGACTTCAACTGACTCCTTCTGCATCAACTCTCACGACTTAAGCCTCCTCAAAAAGATCATCCATTCCACTTTCCCTGCACACACAGAGCTCATTCAGCAAAGAATCCATATTGGACTGCAGGAACTGGTCCTGCTCATGGCGGCAAACAGCAAGACGGGCCAGCAGATCTCATGCATGGCCATCTGCAATGATGTTTTTGGCAACACAATGCCATGGAGCCAGTGTTTCTGCCTCTGGTTAAGTGTAAAACATGCGTTCTGATGTTTCCCCATTTCTTCTTATGAGATCTATGCCATCACACACAATCCGTGACAGACACCAAAATTTGAACAGCAAGTACCAAGATCCTCCACATCAATCAGCTTAACATAAGCTTGCAATACTATCGCAAGCATTGACCGACAGGGGAACTCCAGAGGTATTGTCACTTTTTTATAGGACTTAAAAGCTCCGTGAGTTCCTGAAATAGAAAAGCCATTACACATGAATGCGAGGACAAAGAGCATGGCAGAATGGGTCAAGGCCTTTGACTCGGTGAAAACAAAGATACCATCGTGGTTTCCATCAGTGAATAAAGTGCACTTGCAGTGCGCAGCCCGGTAATGTTGCACGGGAACCTGCATAATGCCATAGAATATATTTTCAGATGAGATTAGACGAGATCCACCCATCTTCACAACAGAATGGACGAGCTGTCATGCTAACCTGATTCAAACCCTCGTACAGATCATGTAGCTTGATATTCCTGAAGGCCTGCCAAGAAAAAGACTGTGAGAAGCATTTGAAACAGAAGAGGTAGCATAATGAAAGCAAGACTCACGGCTTGCCAAGAAAAAGATAATGACACATATTTAAAGGGAAACAGTATCTTGAAATCAATACAGGAAAGAAACTTACCCATGTCCACCAATGTCCACAGGCGCAATTCTCCGTTGTTGGCTTTGGATCCCAGAGGAGAAACCCATCTTTGAATGCTTGCTTTGCCTTCTCAACAACAACATCATTACGTCCATCTCTTGAAGGATGAAATTTTTGTGAACATTCATCTTCTGAAACAACTTCAATAGATGCCACTTGCAAAGTGTTAACTTCGCCTTCTCATGTCCTTCTGAGAGACAAGGATCTACAGACAGGTCAGAAGTCAAACATGTTTTGATCTCCTCCACAACTTATCAACGTGTCGTATGCTGCATGAGCCATCATCTCTGGGTGAAAACCAAGTCTCAGCCTCCTGATGGTGCTCTTGGAGCATTTCCAAGTGGTGGGTGCACTTCCCAACCCCACCATCACAGTAGGAACGGATCTTTCCAGATACTTAACCTTGCAACGAACCCCGAAAGGCAACACGTTCCACCCCAATCTCAGCAGATGTGTTCAGCAAAGTGAATGTGAGATACTCGTTCTGAGAGATGACCATGGATACCATAAAAAAGAGTTCATGGTACATAACATTCGGAGGTCACATCAGAAAATTCTCCGCCCATTCTGTGTGAACGCACTTCGAATGCTTTCCTGGATAGGCACAAGTACAGCCAAATCCGCCACCCCACTTCCTCCATGTTGTAACAGGAAGAGAAAACTGGCCAGGAGGGTCTGGAACTGGCAGAAAGGGCACCCATGCTGGTTTCTTTTGTGATCAAATTCAGGCAAGACAGCAGCATAATCTCTGATGTATACAACAGTTTCCACAAACTGAGGTTGCTGTAGTTCACTTTCAAAGCATGAGAGAACACTCTCACAACTCTATGATTCTGGTGGATCATAGTTCTTTTCTCTGCATTGAGGGTGCAAAAAAAAACATAGTTTGGTGTGGTGTTGAATAACCTCACTCTTGGGGCTTGACAAATCTTCAGTCATCCGCAGGGACTCCCAGGTAAAAAACTGTTTTGTATTTCATGTAAAATGTTATTGCATATTAAGACATTGGGTTGTTTCAAAAGGAAAGGATAAGGACATGCTGATGGCTGGGAATTCAAGTCAGCTTGACGGCAGTAGCGCTCAGTTGGCTCATCTTGATGGCATCCCGCCTATCCACTTGGTACAACCAGAATGCCTCTGTCAGCCGCTTGGCTCTCTCCATCTGCATTACCGGCTTCAGCTGTTGAGCCATCACGCCCACCAAAATCCACCCCAGTATCATTTGCTCTTTCACCACCATGGCCACCACCACCACTGCCACTACCACCACCACCACTACCACTGCAATCACCACCACCACAACCACCAGCACCATCACTACCACTATCACCAGCACCATCACCACCACCACCACCAGCACCATTACCATCACCACCACCACCACCATTTCTGCCATCATTTCCCTCATTCAATACCTCTTGTTCAGCCATAACATAGCAAAACATATGGATAAAACCAGAAGGCATCACAGGTACACGGGTACCAGATACAGGGTTACCAGGACCAGGTGGATCTGGTGCATCTGGGCAGCACTTGGAGGAACGCCCAATTCAGGTGTACGGTAAGGGTGTACTTAATTCTCTGGATTTTGAGCCCATGTGTCAAAAGCTTCATCTTGAAAAAACAGGCCTTCAAAGTTTTCAACTCCAAGGCAAAGAACGGCACACCTGGAAAGCATAGTGCAACATTTCATTCTCTACTATAACGTAGTTTAACATTTCGACCACACATGTTCAGCTTTACTAGTCTCTTAAGAGAGTGATAGTGAAGTCCAACCATACCTTTTGCAGTACCATCTGATGTGTCCAGCCGAATTGAAAAACCTGCCAGAATCATCTTTAGTGCGCCATGAAATGGAGTGTCTCCCTCCCCCCCCCCCCCTCTCCCCATGTCCTGTTTGAGCGTATACTTATAATTCTGCTGCTGAAAATTCTGGCAGTCACAACAATGTCACAAGAATTTCTTTTCTTCCGGTGAGCTGGGGCGGAAAATCTAGCAGGATCAGTGCTGTACAAACGGAAAAGATCTGTTGAATTTTTATTCCATCCAGTCTCTTTGCAGATGTGGGGCCTGACATTCAAACTGGAAGCATTTTTGTGCAGCAGTGCAATGTCAACAGGCCATCTGACTGCACCGAGTGGCGGAAGGTGATGTCACGTTTATCAAGCTAGAGGTGGGCAGCTGTTGTAGATCACACCAACAACATGATCAGGCTGCGGATCTCTGCCACCTTGGTGGCATGGTCATACCATCTGGCCATGATTTATGTGTGCAGTGATGTCAAAGCAGCCATATTGACAATGAAACCACGATTCTTACAGCAGAACAGAAGCAGACAGCACAGCAGATAAGTGATTGCGTAAGCAGACAGCCACCGGGAGAGGGCCATGACATAAGAAACCAACCCAGAAACACCAAAACAACTAAAAAATAGCAAAAATTGTGATGGACATGCAGCCTTTGGTGGTCATAGAGGAAACCACCTGACATGAAACAAGGGGTGGACGTGGCCAAGCAAGGTGGTAAACGAAACTAGCAGGTAGATGAAGGAAGTATTCATAGGCAATCAGCCGCTTTTTTTTCTTTCTGGTTTTTGTAGATGGTCCTGGATGAAAACACCTCCCAATGGGACTCCTTCCAGGAACTGCTACAATGGAAAATCAGCTGCGACATGCACAGGCACTCAGGAGAACGTCAACCACAAAACACGGGCATGATGCAACCTGGAGGCAAGAAGTTCAATCATCTGGCCGGAGTTGTTGTTTGTCCCATTTTGTGCGTGATATTGATTTGTAATTTTTTTTCCAGTATAAGTTCAGGTCAAAGGGGAAAATAAATTTCCACCATCATGTATCATCCACAACCTTGCACAAGATTCCTGAGACAACTCACGGTTGGGTGAAGGTGTTGCACAGAAGAAGGCGGCAACCGCCAGATGAGCACGTATACAACAAAGAAGGAAACAGCAAGGATGACAGACCTGGAAGGCCTAGTAGCACTGTTTTTTTATCGCACAACTTCTGCCATGGAAAGGGGCATAATACATCGCAGGTCTCTGGAAGGGACTTGGACCCACAGCACTGGCCATGGAATGGCTGAACTTTCTGCACTATTTGCCAGGAAACAGCAAGGGAGTTGTCAGCAAGGCATGTAGCAGCCCCACTCAGCTATGGACTAGCCATCATCTGAAAAGCATGGTTAATTGTGGCTATTTCATACACTCCCTTTTTAGTGTGTGCCTTGCATTTGATGTATTCAAAGAGAGCTCCTTACGCCCATGTCTACAATCCTTTAATTGTCTATACAACAATTGTGCTTTTGACATATGTGGCCAAACAATTCTATACATAGGAATCACTCTTATGTGTGGGGCTAGTGTATGTGGCAAGTGCAGTCAGTAATCAAACAAAAGTACACTATGAAAGCACTCAGTGTGCTCACTTGTCTCATGTCTCCAAGCACACCTTGATCTGTTTGTCCTATGTGCCCAAATAAGTCTCTTGTTGAGAAGGGCCCCAGTGCGTGGGGCTAGTGCATGTGACAAGCGTACTCCCTCACCATAGAAAATTACACTAAGAACGCATGCAGTGTGCTCATTTTTCTCATGTGTATAATCACATCTTGATTTTTTTGGTCTTATGTAGGCAACCAATTCTCTTGTTAGATGGACCCCACTGCGTGGGTTTGGTGGCAAGTGCGCTCCCTCACCGCATTAAACTACACTAAGAGTGCACTCAATGCGCTAATTTGACTCAATGTTTCTAAGAAATCCATTCATTCTTCCTACATGGCCAAAAATCATTTTGTTAGGAAGGACCCCTGTGTTAAGGTGGCAAACACTTGTTGCTACCTGTGGTAGCACGCCTAGTTTAGTCCTCCTACTCTATACTCAACCTGTTGCGTCTTTTGACTTGGATTTTTTACAATACGTACGTCTCGCTGTGTGAATGTTCCTAGGCTGCATTCAGTGCTTGCCTGCACAACTTGCGCGTTTTCTGTGTGGTTTGCCACAGTTTGTGGCGAACCACACACGCAAGACTAGGCAACCCGATAGGGGTCAGCCTCGCTCTCTCCATTCATCATTCTTTAACCAAAAACATTCATGTCTCTCTCAATCCCCGTTCCTTTCCTAACTCCCACCTCGATCCCCCTCCTCTCACGACTCTCAAGAGCTCTCCTACTCACAGATCTTGAGAGCCCTCCCCCCTCAAAGAATCAAGAGCCGGAGTCAGCCTTGCGACTAACTCCCGGCGTCTCCCCTCACAGTTACCGAGAGCAACCCGGCTCTCGGTGGTGGCTAAGTGTCAACCCGACACTAAGCTCCCCCGTTGCCCCCTCACCCTCTCCTATTCAACATGGCATCAAGCACGTAAACGGGCCTGTGGTCTCTGCATCCGCTGCTTCCGCTTCCACCGTCCCCGCAATCACCGCTGTCGACCATCGCTGCTGCCACCTCAGCTGCCGCTTCTGCTGCCACTTCCGCCGCCGCTTCCGCCACCGCCATCTCCGCCTTGGCCGCCCGGCCCCGTTGCTGACTTTGCGATTGCGGTTCTCCACCCTCGCTGTCCTCGCCGCTCTCCCATGGCTGTTGCCCTCATCGTGCCGGCTTTGGCACGTTTTGGCTGTTTCTCATCTCTCCCCGCCAGGTCTGCCCCTTTTGGGGCTTCCTTGTCGTCCCCCCCCCCCCCCCCCGCCCACCCCCTGCCGTCTCCTGTTTCCCCTGCCCTTTCCTGTTTCTGCTTTGCATTGTCTCTGTCCCATCTTATTTTTCTTTTCTCTACTCTTTTCACTCCACTAAACCCCTGCTTGTTGTGTTTTCTCTTGCAGGTTCGTCTCCCCCCCTCCGTCTCTGGCTCTGGCCTGACCTCGGCCCGTCCCCCTTTGGCGCCCAGCCCTCCGCCTTTGGCCCCTGGCTCTCCGTCCCCTCCTCGGCTCTGGACTCACAGCTAGCTGCTAGGCACTAGGTTCGGGGCTCTAGGCCCTCGCCTCTTGGCTCTAGGCCGTACTCTAGACTCTAGATCCTAGGTTCTGGGCTCTAGGCCCTTGCTATGGACTCTGGACTCTGGACTTTT
>SZWC01008299.1:102249-115388 GCA_023375785.1 Penium margaritaceum
CCCCTCTTGAAACAAAAGACAAGAAAAAAAAAACCCAAAAAAGAATGTGTTAAAGAAGCAAAAGAAAAAATACAAAGATATCAGATTCTATATTGTGAGGAAGGGAGTAGTAAGAAAGAGCGGGAGAAAGATCAATGGAGAGAGAGAGAGAGAGAGAGAGAGAGAGAGATAATAAAGGAGGGAGAGGAAGGCCACGAGAGAAATGGGTAAAGAAAAGGATAAAGATGAGTAGATATGGGGAGAAAGAAAAAATAGAGGAAGAGAGGCATAAACAGAGTGAGAAGGAGGAAGAGGGAGAGGGAGTTGTTGAGAAAGAGATAGGGATACATACATATATATATGTTTGGATGGGGAAAGAGACAGTAAACAAATTCAGAGAGAAAGAGGAGATCACACTATTCTTATGTACTCCTAATGGAGTGCATGCTGTTAGTGCATGGTTCTGGGATGCACTAGAGGACTGCACTAGAAAGCCAGTCCGTGATTTCTCCACCATTGGGCATGTATGAAGTACATCAGGGTTCAAAACAAGACGGAAACCCTAGGACAAGGAAGTTCTTCACGAAGCATGCTGGTGCATAAGTCAAGAAAGAGAGGTTGTGAAAACTAAACCCTTCTTCAATACATGAGGGCAAACAGGAAATGTCAAATTGGAAGAGCCTGCTCTATAGGTTTGCGGTTTTGTTGACAATGGAGAAAATGGAAAAACCTGTTGCATATGAACGAAAAAACTCCTGTCTTTTGCACAAAGGAGGAAGCATCTGTTGTGTATGAAAACTACAATTCCGTGGGAAAAAGGAAAAAACATTTGCTGCATATGAAGGGACGATGCCCCTCTCCCTCTTTTGGAAAAACATGTCCCATAAGAAAGGGAAAACCCAATTTTGTTCATAAAAAAGAAAACATCTATTGCATATGAAATAAGAACGCCTGTTTTGATGAGGATGAAGAAAACGTTTAAATCCTTAGAAGTGAACATGCCTATTCTGTTGACAAAAGAGAAAAACTTTGATGCGCAGATGACGGGACAACTCTTACTCCGTCGTTGAATGAGCTAAAACATTATTCACGTGAAGGGACAATTCTTGTTCCATCCAAAGAGAAGAAGAACCCATTTTTAAATGACGGAGAGGTGCAGATTCCACAGACAAAGAAGAAAACCCCTGTTGCATACGATAGGCAATGCAAATTTTGTCAATAAAAATGGAAATGCCTGTTGCTTAAGACTAGTCCATGCCTATATTGTCAACAAAGAGGGAAAATCCTGTTCCATAAGACAGGAAAATCTCTATTTCCTTAATCATCAAGAGAATGCGTTTAACATACTACATGATTATACCTATTTCCTTAAGCATGAAGAAAAAATTTGTTCCATTCAAAGTGAATATGCCCCTTTTGCTGACAAAGTAGATCAATTTTACGGCGCATATGACGGGACAACTCTTAATTTGTCAGTGAAAGAATGAATAACTGTCTCATATAAAGCCCTGTTTTTTTCAAAGAGAATAAGAACCTGGTTGTATGTCAGGAAAAATGGATTTCCGTCAACAATGAAGAAAACACCCATTGCAAGTGACGGAACAATGCTGATTCCATTGATGAATGGTAAAATGCCTGTTGCATATGACGGGAAAAATGACATTCCGTTGATGCAGAAGAACAAATTTTGATCTGTAAAACTTGCCTTCCAAACATGGACCAAGGATCCAAGGTGAACCGCCATGGTGAAAAACATCCTGGTGGGAGTGGAGGGGGGAGGGGTTGGCCACTTGAGCACCGAAGTTTGCAAGGAAGTTGAATCCAACAGAGAATTTTGAGGGTGTTTTTTTCAATTGTCCCTCTCAAAACAATGATAACTTTAATTTTCATCTTAAGAAGAAAAGCAGTAATCAGAAATCCTTGTCCGTGTCAACTCGTCACATACTTTGGTTTCACCGTCCCTACAATCACAAGATATAAACTACGTCAAGCTGCTTGTTTGCGTGCTTCTGCATGGTGCTTTTTCCTATGCCATCCCCCCCACCAACTGTTTTGTGCTTGCGTCCAAAGCGCAAGAACGCACCCGACCTGGCCCAGTCCCGTCCGATTTACTGCTCCTCATTCCAACCGCCACAGTCCCCATGAGAATCCCTACACCACCTCCCGTCCTGTGATGGTATCACCTAGTCACCTGCTCTGATTTTCGTTTCTTGGTCTATGCTCTCTGGAATCGTGAGCCATAAATTGTGTCTTGCAGCTTGTTCCACGTGCTGCTGCATGGTGCTTTTGCCACTACCATTCCCCCACTGATTGATCTGTGCTTGCGTCTGGAGCCCAATTACGCACCCGACCTGTTTCACTCTTGTCCCTGCCACGTCTCACCCTCTCCAAGTTTTCTTGAATAAAATGCATCTATTACTTGGACTCCAGTAACATTGCACACCGCAATTCATGGCTCCTCATTTCCACTACCACAGTCCCTGTGAAAATCCTCGCACCACATCCCGTTCCATAATGATATCACCTCATCACCTGCTTTGATCTTTCTTTCATGGTCCCTGATCACTAGAGTCACGAGCCTTAAAGTGCATCATGCAGCTTGTTTTGTCTACTTCCCTACGGTGCTTATGTCTCTATCATCTCCCCACCGATTTGTAGCCTCCTGCATCCGGGGCCAAAGAACACACCCAACCTGTCGGTATCCCGTCGTTGCCACATCTCACCTTCTCAGAATTTTCTTTGGGAACAGTAGCCGTAACTAGGACTCCCCAAACAATCCGTAATGTAATTTATGGCTCCTCATTCCAACCTCAATAGGCCTAATGAAAATCCTCGCAGCACCTCCTGTTCCGTGATAGTATCACCTCGTCAACTGTTCCGATTTTAATTTCCTGACCTTGCTCGCTGGAATACCAATCCATGAACTACGTCTCAAAGCTTGTGCCGTGTGCTCATGAACGACGCTCTTTCTTCTGCCATCTCCCCACCAGTCTGTCCGTGCCCGCATCCGGAGCCCAAGAACGCACCCAACCCATCCCGCTCCCATGGCCACCACGTCTCACCATTTCAGATTTTTCTCAGAGAGACACATCCATTCCTAAGACTCCCCAAGTTCTCCATGACGCAATTTACGACTCCTTATTCTGAGCACCACAGCCCTTGTGAAAATCCCTGCACCACCTCCTGTCCCGTGATGGCATGACCAAGTCGCGTGCTCTAATTGTTTTCTCCTGGTCCCTGCTCAAAAAAATCACAAGTAATAAACTACGTTGCACAGCTCGTTCCGTGTGCTTCTACATGGTGATTTTGCCTCTGCGATCCTCCCACCGATTTTCTGTGCTTGTGTCCAGAGCCCAGGAGCGCACGTCACTTGTCGCGCTCCTATCACTTCCACCTCTCTCTCTCTCAGTTTTCTCTAGAAAACACAGCCATCAGTAGGAATCGCGTCATGATCCACGCAGTTTACAGGTTCTCATTCCAACCACCACAGCCAACGTGAAAATCAAGGTACCACCTCCTGTCTCGTGCTGGTACCACCTTACCAAATTCTTTGATTTCTGTTTCTTGGTCCGTGTTCACAATAATCACAAGTTGTAAACTATGTTGTGCAGATCGTTCTAAGTTCTTTTGCACGGTGATTTTGCCGCTACCATCCCCCCACCAATCTTTTTGGTGCTTGTGTCCAGATTCCTGGAACGCACCTGACCCGTCCCGCTCTCATCGCCGCACGCCTCACCCTCTCCAAGTTCTCTCCAGTAAACAGAGCCATTTCAAGGACTCTCCCAACATTCCACAATGTAATTCATGGCTCCTCATTCCTACTGCCACAGCCCCCATGAAAATCCCCACACAACCTGTCCTATCCTGATGGTATCACCACATCACCTGCTTTGATTTTCATTTCGTATTCCCTGCTTATGAGAGTCATGAGCCGTAAACTACACCGCACAGCTCATTTTGCGTGCTTCTTCATGGCGCTTTTGCAACTTCCATCCCCCATCAATTTTTTTGTGTTTGCATCTAGGGCCCAAGAACACACTCGACCTGTCCTTCTCCAGTTGCCACGTCTCACTCTCTCCGAGTTTTCTCGGGGAAACGCTGTCATTGCTAGGAGTCCCCTAATTCCATGTAACGCAACTGAAGGCCATTAATTCTGAACACAACAGCCCCCATGAAAACTTCTGCACTTGCTTCTGTGCCGTGATTGTATCATCTCATCACCTGCTCCAATTTCTGTTCCGTGGTCCCTGCTCACTCGAATCACAAGCTGTAACTATGTTGCACAAAATTCTCACTTGCTTTTACATGGTACTTTTGCCTTTTCCATCTCCCAATCTATTTGTGTGTGCCTGCGTCCAGAGCCCAAGAACACCCGGCCCGTCCCAGTCACGTTGCCCCCACATCTCACCATCTTTGAATGTTCTCAAGAAGACGCTGTTGTTACTACGACTCCCCTGACAATCCGGAACAAAATACACAGCTTCTCATTCTGACCACCACACCCTCCGTTAAAATCCCTGCAGCATCTCCTGTCCCTAACACTCCGTAACGCAATTCATGGCTCCTAATTTTTACTGTCACAGCCCCCATGAAAATCCCAGCACCCCCTCCTGTAGTTACGGTATCACCTTGTCACATACTGTGATTTTTTTCTTCTGGTCCCTACTGACTGGAACCAAGAGTCGTAAACTGCTTTTCGGAGCTCATCCTACATGCCTTTGCACATTAATTTTTCCTGTGCCATCCCCCCACTGATTTTTCTGTGCTTGCTTTTGGAGCCTGAAAATGCACCCGGCCTATTGTGCTCCCATCGCAGCCATGTCTCACCCTCTTTCAGTTTATTCCAGAAAACGTAGCTGTTACTAGGACCCTAGTGATTCTTCATAATGTAATTTATGAATCCTCATTCCGACCAGTACAATCCCCATGAAAATCCCCCAACCACCTCCCATCTTGTAACAGTTTCACCTTGTCACTTGCTTTGATTTTCATTTCCTGGTCCCTGCTTACTGAAGCACAAGCCAAAACTACGTGTAACGGGAGGGCCAGTTCCGCACTCCCTCCTTGCTGAAGCGAGGGGTGGTTGCGCACCACCCCTTGAGGTAGCAAGGGCTGGCCGATGGACAGCACTTTGCTGGCCGCCAGCCAGCTGGCTGCCGGCCGGCTGGACGGCCGGCAGCCAGCCAAGTGACCGGCCGGCCACCAGCCGGCCAGCCGCCAGCTGCCGATTGCGGCCTCAGCCTGATCGGCGGCTGAGGGGCCGCGAAAGCCTCAAGGGCGAGGCCTTATGGCCTGGTGCCCTTGCCCCCCCCCCCCCCCTCGCCCTCCTTGCAAGCAAGCAAGCAAGGACAAGGGATAGGGGGAGCGAATGTGAGAGCTAGGAGCGAGGGGAGCGCACGAGAAAAGTCGGTGCAAAACCGCTGATTGTGCCTGGGACGCAAAACTTTTGTGCCGGCGCATTGAAAGAAAACTTGACTTTGTTTAGGACAAACTACGAGTTTCAAAACAGGAAAAATCATGCAAACTCACAACTACGAGACAACATCCCCTTGTTTTTAAGCCAGAACAAGTGGGTGAGGTAAAAACACAAATGGGCCTCCGGAGACTTGAATCATTCAAGTCTCCATGTACAAGGTCATTGATGACAATTGCCCCCAGAGTGACGCAGAAGGGAAAAGCCCTTACATGAGCTGTGGACACCATTTTGCGTTCTCCGACTACAACCTAAGTGCAGGAGCTAGAGGTTCCGACCCGTTACATTGGTTCTCAGAGCCAGATGACCCCCGCAACTAAGGGTTCAACGGAAACGGTGGCTACACCGTACATTAAATGTTACCAGTAGCTACAAGCAGCAACAAAAGCGCCCAAAAGGGACTACGGAATCTACACTTCACGGTTTGAAACACCGCAAAGTGTGTCAAAAATTTAGAGAAGAGCTCTTTCCACAGCCTCTCCTCCATCCCAGTGGGCTAGGGAAACTTTTTGGGACAGGATAGGGAGTACCCACCCCCAAAACTACCTACTTTTCCCCTCGTCTCAGGGCTCCCTCTCCTCCTCTTCAACCTAAAGTTGGGGCAGTGCATTTTCCCAATACTAGAGACACTCACAACCTGAGAGAAAAAGAAAAAGGAGAAAGGCACCACTTTGAGAATTTTTGGAGGCCACCATATTGCCGTGGAGCACGAGGAAGGCGCCTCCAAGAGGGAGCAAGGTACGCCAAGAAGATGCAAGAAGAGGCCAAGGAAGACCAGAAGACACAAAGACAAGAAGACAAGAAGACATAAGATTAGTGAGGAGGGCGTGTGACGGGTTGCAAACTTCTGGTTAGAGTTGACCCCTCGCCTCCCCCTCACCTTGTTGAACGGTGCTCAAAGTATTAAGGCTTCTTGATCTTTTATTTCCTTGTTTTTCTAGGTTTTCTTAGCTATCCTAGTGCCATGAGTCACAGCTTAGGGTTTTGCCTAAAATCCATGTGCTTGTGCCGAACCGAGGTGGCCAAGCATAATAGTCTTTTTCTACCACGTTGTGCCGACTCTGGCAGCCTAGGAAATTAGGAATCAAAATGATAATTGCCCCACAGATCGTAAGAGCAAGGACATTTTGGGGGGTGAAACCTCCTCGAAGTGGTGAGGTGTTCCTCACAACGGTCTTCACATGCTAGTTGCATGGGTGACGAGATGGTAAGTGCCGGACCGTCAAAGACCAACAAGGGAAAGTTGGTGATGGCCTCACCACACACTCTCTGTGGACTCCACATTTTGGGAGCCACTGTAGCAAGCATGTTTGCCAAACCAAAGGCAACCGCACTGCCAAAGACAACTGGCACCAATCTCGGCGACACTGAGCAGTGTGCGGACGCCAGAAAAGTACTCAACGAGCACATCGACGCGCTCGTGGGCGACCCCCATATGACGGACGGCACGCTAGAGGAGGATCTCCTAGAGGGGGACCCCAACAAAGAGCGCAACACCATAAATGGCGAAGGTGACAAGGATCGCAATCAACGCCATCATCGTGCGGTGAACATGAGCTAATTGATCAAGAAGGACAAGTTGCTTGTCGCATCGTCTAAAGCTGCCGACAGCAGCGAGGCTGCCAAGAGCAGCAAATGCGCCCAAAGCAGCCACACAGGAAGTTCCCACGAGAACGAGTCGGACGACGTCACCGCAAAAGCAATTTGCAATGACTGCCATAGGTTTGCTGAGTTTGCTGCTGAGGCGGTGGACCGACTCAAGATCACCACCGACGGTGGATGTACGGCACCACTCGGAGGAGTGGCGGCGACTCCCCTTCCTATGATGTGGCTGCAATGGGGTAGGGCACCACCCACTCAAGCGTCATTGCTCACAGTAGCCTCCTTCGGAAGGTGGGAATTCTTGGAGGAGTGTACGCAAACCGTACCCTCCTGTAGTGGGTAAAGGTGCACAGACAATGTGAGGCCCTAGAGGCTCTCGCCAGTGCTCTCACAACACCAGAACTGAAGTTTGCTTTCGCCAACCTGTTGGCCCACGTCAGGCAGAGCATCACAAACCTGGACCGTGATTGCCACCTACAGCGCCTGGTTGCTCATGAGGCAAACCGCCAATGCAACAACCTTGACCAGGAATTTCAGAGCATGACCAGGGTGCGGATGCAACAGAAAGCGTAGCCCGCCGCAGCTCGTGATGCCACTGCCGATGGCAACGATGACTTACCTACCTCAATGACTTCGGGGCCGGTCATGAACACGTCCTTCCTCCACATTGGAGACATCTTCTGAAGGGGTGTAGATGTGAATGAATCGCTGAATCACATGGATCATGTTCTATGTGTCTACATGACTCCACTTTTCCAGTGGGGCGACCTTGCCACGATGTGACTTGAAGGCAAGCTTTTCAACTATGTGGTCAAGTAGTGGCGTGCGCACAAGCCGCACCTCAAGTGGCAACCCATGCCATGGAAGGCCTTCTGCGTCATCATGCGGAAGAAGTGCACCCAACGTGAGGAGGCATAGTACGCCTTCCACAAGATCAAGGAATTCAGGAAGCTGGAAAGCTTGCTCGAAGCCTACTTGAGCAAGTTCACCGCACTCGTAGAAGAAGCCAAAGCTTCACAGAGGGCAATAAGATTCAGACCTTCAAGTACCCGGAATGCCTGTTGCTGGAGTACTTACATGACGGTCTTGCGAGCAAGAAGCTGAAGGACAAGACCACCACAACGGCAACCGGCCAGGCTTGGACGAGCTGGAGGGAATTACGGGAATACATGAGTGAAGTGTATTCATCAAACCCAAAGCACTAATCAGACACACAGCCAAATTTACGTGCACAAGAAGGGTGCGACATGGGCATGGACGTTGCAAGGGTTGGAGGAGCAGCGGGGAAGCCGGGCGGGACCAAAGGCAAGCAGCCCGCAAACCCTCCATTCAAGAAGGCTGGCGGGCACAAGAACCCAAAGCATAAGCACAACCGCGACAATGACGAGCTGCAGGCGGCACGTAAGCTCGCAACACAGCCTTCCGCGAGAGACTCCGCCAAAACAGCATGCAACTAGGCCACTTTTGGGCTAAGTTCCTTGAGGCTACTACTAGTGGACAAGAGGCCACAGTGTTAGGCACAGCAGCAGCACCTCGTGGGGACGTTGTAGCAAGAGGCTGCGGACAAGGTCATGGACAACGCCGCGCTCACGGCAATGGACCCGGCCGTGGAAACGGGCAGGGCCGTGGTGCGGGTTTTCCCCACTCCTGAGTGATGATAGTGGGGTCCACTTAGGGGCAAAACTGGATCTGGACTGTGAGTTCAAATATCTTTGTTGTTTTCTCCCCTCTTATTGCACCTCATTCTACACTTGCTGACCGTCATTGCCCACTAAACCTTGCATCCTTGGACAAGATGCGTGATCGGACATGCTTAGTAATGGTGACACCAACCACTACACAAGAGTTGTGTGATACAGTGATTGAAGCAAACACTCTCAAAGCAATGAGATCAATCACGTTTGTTGTACCTTCGGTCGATGACTTCAACCCAGTCAAACTAAAAGACCGGAAAATGCTAGCCAAACTTACACGTACCCACAAGATGTGGACTCGAGTAGGCAAATCATAGGAGCTGCGACGTCTGCCGTATAGATTCAATGTTTATTGCAAACTCAGTTTGCCATCGTTGAGCCTGTTCCGTTGGAATTGTGGGGGCAACATGACAATGTAGTTTAAAGGACACATAGCTGGTGCTCCCATGAGCGTACTTGCTGAAACTTGAGGAGATGACTCCTTCCTCAGCCTTGGCTTTACCCATCAGGTTGGCCTAATGTAAGAGCCATGGAATGGTGCAGTTGTTTGTGATCACAGTACGATACCCATGATCGATACCAGTCTAGCAAAAATTTGTATTCAAAGGTACACACAGAGTGTCACGTTGAAGATACTCAACCTTCTTGACCCATTTGACGTGGTGCTAGGCAATCCTTGGCTCCATCAAAACAAGGCTCTAATGTGCTTTGAATCAAAACAATTCATCCTCAAAAAAGGACAACATCACTTTATGTTGATTTTGAGTACGCAATTGTCACCAACCCGACTCAAAGTCCATGCCAGCTTGTCTGCAATGCAAGTCAAGAGACGTATTTGACAAGGTTGTCGATTCTTCTTGGCCCAACTATAGAAAGTGAAGGATGACATGAAGGAAGACATGCCACAAGAGATCAAATCTCTATTGGCAGAATTCTGGGATGTATTCTATGACTCACCGGCTAGGCTTCTGCCAGAACAACACATGGGCGACACGATTCTGCTGCAACCGGAAGCGACTCCTCCATTCAGTCCCATGTATTGCCTTAGTCCAGTGGAAAGGCAAGAGACCAAACGCCAAATCAAAAAGTACCTTGCAAAGGGGTGGATTGAGCCAAGTTTCTTGCCGTACGATGCGTCGATCCTTTTTGGGAACAAAAAGGATGGTGGTTTACGCATGTGCATGGACTATCGTGCATTGAACATGGTGACGGTGAAAAATCCACTCCCTTTATCTTGGATTGAGGATCTGTTTGACCAACTGCGAGGGGCAAAAGCATTCTCATCATTGGATTTGTTGCAAGGGTACCATAAAATCCACATCATGGAAGATGATGTGTCCAAAACAGCGTTTTGAATAAACATATGACATTATCAGTTCTGGGTGTTATGCTTCGGGCTAATGAACACCTTGACAACGTTCCAAGGATAAATGAACTGGATGTTCAACAAGCAAATCTATCAGTTTGACTTGGTTTACCTAGACAACATCTTGGTTTTCTCCAAATCCATGGAAGAGCACATCAAACATCTATGCAAAGTCCTCTCGATCCTTAAGGAATGGAAGTTCGACGCGATGTTAAGCAAGTGCAAGTTTGTATGAGATGAGCTCAAACACCTTGAACACATTATTGGCAAGGATGGCATCTCCGTCAGCCCATGAAGGGTCCAGGCCTTGGTGGACTGGCCACGCCTGCAAAATGTTGGGATGATTCGGTCTTTCCTCAACCGTGGTGACTAGTTTCGACTGTTTAGGAAAGGATGTTTGACCCTGGTAGGACCGCTAACCAGGCTCATGCAAAAAGATGTGCATTCGGAATGGACATCTGATTGCAAGAACGCCTTGCTCAAAGTCAAAGAGCTTCCATCCACAATGCCTGTCTTAGCTCTCCCAGATCCATCACAACTGTGTTAGGTTTGATGTGATCCGTCTGTAGTAGGAGTCGGAGCTGTCCTCGTGCAGAACGGTCACCCAGTTGCGTATGAGATTGAGAAGCTCATCCCCGTGGAAAAGAGATACAAAACTGGAATCAAGAACTCCTTATGGTAGTACCTGCTCTCAAGATGTGGCGTTTCTACCTTGAGGGTGCCAAAGGGGGTGTGACAGTTGTTACTGACCATAAACCATTGGTGTTTTTCCAAATGCAACCGAATCTGTCAAGACGACTGGTGCATTTGAGCAAATACCGGAGACAATTTTCACTCACATGGGAGTATTGGCAACGACGCATCAATGTGGCCGATCCGCTAAGCCGGTAGCCAATAGAAATTAAAGCAACCACCGAGGTTGGTGGGTTTTTTTGGCCATTGCAACAGCAACCTTCCAAACACCAGAGCCCCCTACACCCAAGCGACAACCACCTTGAGAGATCATCCACTACAATGGTTTTGTGAACAGAATCTAGATGGGATATTGTGTGGATTCTTGGTTTCAAGACTCTCAAAACCTAGAAAAGCACAGATTGGTGGAAGCCGTAGGATTTTATAGGCACGAAGAACAAGTTGTTGTGCCAGACTCAAGAGACCTTCACGTGAAGATTATCTCCCAGTTCCACGACCCGCCATTCAAACGGGCA
Source organism: Penium margaritaceum (assembly GCA_023375785.1). NCBI lineage: Eukaryota > Viridiplantae > Streptophyta > Zygnematophyceae > Desmidiales > Peniaceae > Penium > Penium margaritaceum. Next base: position 113,572 of record SZWC01008299.1, read on the forward strand.
TTTTCGGACCAGTATTGGTGGCGAGGATGGAGTGTCGATGTCCATACGTATTGCATGACATGCGACCCATGTCTTTGGAACAAAGCTAGTAACAAGAAGCCTGTTGGTCTCCTCCAACAGCTTCCCATACGTTGGAATCCATGGGAGTGCATGAGCATGGACTGCATGACTAGTCTTGCAAACACAGCCTGTGACCAAGATGCAATAACAGTGGTTGTGGATATTCTGACAAATATGACACACTTCCATCCTACAACGACCAATGTGAACACAGACAACGCCGCTCGTCTCTTCTTTGAGGGCATCATAAAATACCATCGCTTGTTGTTGCGCATTATCTGTAATTGAGATCAAACATCTTCTACTAAATTCTGGCAAAATATGCATGAGTACTTTGGTAGTGATTTGCAAATGTCGATAGTGTTTCACCCTTAAACTGACGCATAAACAGAGCGCATGAACCGCACTCTAGAACAAATGTTCCGCAAGTACATGGACCCTATCATAAATGACGAGGATGAATTCCCAGTACCGGAAGAGTCCACAATGAATAACTTGGTGAATGAGTCTACAAAGTTCACACCGTTTGTGTTGAACACTAATCCGCATCAAGTGGTGCCATCTTCATTGGTGAACAGCAAGAGTACAGATGGAAAGGTTCCTTGTGCTGAAGAATTTGCCGAGCACATATACTCCTTGTTACAGGAGACGAAGGGCAACCTTCAAGCTACTCGGCAACAACAAAAGGGATATGTCGACAAAAGTCGCCATGAGGTCTCGCTAGACATTCCTGACAAAGTCCTCCTTAGCACTAAGAATCTTTGCCTAAATGTGCTGGGGGCGCAAAAACTCCTACCAAAGTCGATTGGGCCATTTCTAATCGTCGCACGCATTGGGCCAGTGGCATACTAATTGCTGCTTCCACCAAGTATGAAGATACATGACGTGTTTCATGTGAGCCTGTTGGCTCCATACACGGCAGAGGGAACCGTTCAACCACCATCGGCAGTCCTTGCTACCGATGGAAAATACAAGGTTCTTCGCTTGCTTCACAACCAAGAGCGTACTCTCCGGTCGCGGGTTGTTAGGGAATACCTTGTTCATTTAGGCCGGTTGTGGACCTGAACATAACTCATGGGAGCCCGAATCTTGGTTGCCCATAAGGGTGGTCAACGAGTATTGGAGTGAGCTGGCAGCTTGCACTAATCGACACGTGCCATGGGGCACCACCTAAACGTGGAAAAATGGAACAACATTCCTGCGGGGTCACATTCATGGACAATAACCATAGGAGGTTGGGAAAGCCCAACATGGTTGTCCCACGAACGCTATAGCCTAAAGGGGGGAGGCCGCTAGCCATGCTGATAGATCAGTTGTAGCTTTGGTCAAAGTGCCATGGACGTGTTCATGTTTATCTGGTGATTGAAAGCATTAATTTTCTTTCACATACTGATGAATCAGTAACTGACAATTGCGCTTATTGTTCATGAACTAACACAGTTCATAATAAGTGGGGAGGACTGTAGCATGAGGGCTGGTTCGGCCCTCCTTCCTTGCTGAATTCAGGGGTGGTTGCGCACCATCCCTCGCCTCAGCGAGGTATGGCTGACGCCCAGCACTTAGCTTGTAGCGGGCCAGCTGGTTGCCGGCCGGCTGGACGGCCGGCGGTCGGCTTAGTGACCGGCTGGCCACCAGCCGGCCAGCCGCAAGCCGCGGATCGCGGCCTGAGCCCGATCAGCGGCTGAGGGGCTGTGAGGGCCTCAAGGGCAAGGCCTCGTGGCCTCGTGCCCTCCCACCCCCCCCCCCCCCCCCCCCCC
>SZWC01008300.1:4298-17174 GCA_023375785.1 Penium margaritaceum
TGGGTGGACGTCGCGAAAGTGGGTGACGGACATCAACTTCGGCAGGGACGTTCTTTTATGTGGCGCGCCAACTTTACGATCATACCTCCTGGTTTGTAGACAACTTTGGACGTGTGAAGCAAGGCCGTCGGCACTGTTGGAATTTTCAACTTCAGACAAAGATGTGTCAATTTGTTTTACGCACAGAAACTATCATTGGTCCGACGACTTCAGCGGACAGAGGCGGGCGCCGGTGAGCAAGAAGTGGGTGGGGATGGCGTTTTCAGCCCACTTCGCGAGGACGAAATTTCCTGGGACCCAGAAAATGACGTCATCAAAGTGGGTGGGTGGAATCGCTGTCCCCACTCACAACAATCCAGCCACGGCCCATATGTGGGAGAGTGGATACCTACCCGGAGTCTCGCAGCTCGATTTGCGTTTTTCAGGCTGCCACGTCCACGTGGCTTCCGCACCATCGCAGCACTGCATGCGGAACGTGGATAATTCACGTTCTGCCTGCAGTCCTCGCGGAAGCTGAAACTGTATGTAGAGAAGATAGAGTTTGGAAAGTTTAGGAGTGGTTCGTCCACGAGACCATAATTATTTAGGTGCCTGAATGGTCGAAGGAAAATAATTATTTTAGTCGAATGTATGGGGCACTACGGTACAATAATTGGGCTCGACAAGTTAGCTTGGTCTACATTCATTGCTGCGCGTTGCATGTGAACCACAACAACAAGGATCTTTCAAAAGGAAAACAACATGCGGCGCATCAAACAGACACCCCTTTCTCGCAAGGCTTGGAATCATGTGCTCGTACGCATCACTTAGTGACCGTACATGTACACTTGACGACGTCAATCCCTCCCCTTGGTTTAACTTGCTTCCAAGCCAACTGCTCTCCCCTCACAAGGAGAAATCCACACACACGTCATAGAGTGGGATGGCTCGAATCAATGGATAGCACTGATTGCCGTAGACAGCATGCGTGGACATTCCATCTTTGGGACATCCTGCACTCTTCCCACCTCGAGCTCCTGGGCAACTCCAGCCTGATACATTGTGGCATTGAGCTTGATGAACTTTTCCTCATTGGCCAAGCATCATCAAGGAGCACTTGAGCTTGAGGGATGGCATTCGAATGTGCGTTTGAAAGTCAGGGCCATTCGGATGGCCATGACTCCCGCTGGTGAAGCTGCTAGTTGCGGTCGCGCATGGTGCATAACTAGTCGTTAATCCATGGATTGGAACGTTCCTTGGTGCGTTGAAAAGCGTGGAAAGTGTAGTAAATGCTCCATGTGCATTTTGCATGAGCTCGTCTTGGTAAGATGCTTTGGGGCACCAATGAGCTCTTTGCTAGCTTGTTAAGGCATTAGATTTGTGGTACATAGAAATACCCAGGGATTTTCTAGGCATGCCAGACTTGGTAGACTTGGCAGACTTGGTAGACTTGGCAGACTTGGTAGACTTGGCAGACTTGGTAGACTTGGCAGACTTGGCACTCTGGTCTTCTCGTCTTCCCAAAGGACACCAAAACTTCCAGCCAACTGGGGACTGGAAGTTTTTTGGTGTCCTCAACGCAGACTCGGTACTCTGGTCGCTGGTTTGAATTGAAGAAGATGTTCTCTCGTGTTCAATTGATTGCTTCACTTCTAGCCTGAAATGTGAGCAACTCCCTTACGTCCACTGATACGAGTTTTGCAAGTAAGGCGCGAGAGATTCTCTTCCCCATCCACCAGCCCATCAGATTTGCCAGCTGCGCTCTTCCTTTTGCACAACAAGCTTTTGGAGATCAGAGCAGTTCATGGTGGAGCGATGATTCATGTCATCAGTATCATCAGTGAGATGGTGCTCCAGAATCTATTCCTTCACTGCCTGATCAACGAGAGAGGAGCAACACATGGTGCTCGTCGCTACCCTGTCACCCTGCTTGTACCCTCTCATTATCACGCGAAGAGAAATGAAAGAGGAGGAGCTTAACTGGACCTTTGTCAGGAGCAATGACACCAAAAAAAAAAATAGAACTACCGCAACAAGGACGTCGGTGCTAAAAAGGTGGCGATAGCTTGCGCCATCCCTGTTCACAGAAAAGAGCACTCAAGATGTGCTAGGCCAAATGGCGCCAACAAGGGCAAGCGGAAAAAAAACCACTTTCCTGACAAGACTGGGCAATGGCCGAGAGCGTTTCACAAGAGAATGGCTGATGATAGGAAGAAACAGAAAAGAGACAAGCGGGAGAAGAAGCAAGATAAATATACCTGTATTCCCTTTATTTTCTAACATTGACACTAAGCCACCAGACCTGTGGTGTCTCTACTCAGGTGCAGGTGAGGACTGTAATGAGGAATGTGCGGACGTCTCTGCCTACCTTCTGCTAATGCGCCAGGTTCATCTCGCTAACTATTTTAACCACCGAGTCATGTAACAAGGCGTAATGTGGCTCCTCCCTTAGAGTAGGGCAGTCACGCACATTAGCAACGTGTTCCATATCCTATCTCTGACCAACAAGCTTCTCTTTTGTGGGTCTCATGTGTGACTTTGTGATGAAAGCAACCTTCAACAAAGCATGAGGGTGAGGTGTTGGGTGCAAGTGGCCAAGTAACTGCATGTGCAGCTTGCTAAAACGGGATGAACTACATCCATGCCGTTGCGGGTAGGCTGTAAGGGTCTTTCCCAAACAATGACACAACAATGGTGAGAGAATACTCGAAGCGGTGGCATTGACACTTTGGTCGTGTGTGTGAGACGAATCTAGTAGACATGAGCAAGAAGGGAATGGTGAAGGACCTCAAAATTGTGCAGAGATGAGGAAGATGCCACAATGTGTCAGCCATGCTTGTGTGGGAATCATGCACCGATGCAATTCTCAGACAAGCCTTTGCGCAACACAATCCACCTTGAACTTATGCATTTGGATGTACGTGGTTCAATGATGACGTCTATCACAGAAGCTGCCAGACAAGGCGAGAAATACATCACCTTGATGAACTTAAATGCATTCATAAAAATTCATAATTGTAGTCCACATGGTAAACTGTGTGAACTTCATCCAAGAACTGGGTATGCAAAAAGAGGGTTCACCAGTTTGACCCCGAGTAAGTCGGAACGACTTTCTTGCCCACTCAAGCTCAAGTGCTCCTTGATGATGCTTGGCCAATGAGGAAAAGTTCATCAAGAACTTGATGAACTTTTCCTCATTGGCCAAGCATCATCAAGGAGCACTTGAGCTTGAGGGATGGCATTCGAATGTGCGTTTGAAAGTCAGGGCCATTCGGATGGCCATGACTCCCACTGGTGAAGTTGCTAGTTGCGGTCACGCATGGTGCATAACTAGTCTTTAATCCATGGATTGGAGCGTTCCTTGGTGCGTTGAAAAGCATGGAAAGTGTAGTAAATGCTCCATGTGCCTTCTGCATTAGCTCGTCTTGGTAAGATGCTTTGGGGTACCAAGGAGCTTTTTGCTAGCTTATTAAGGCATTAGATTTGTGGTACATAGAAATACCCAGGGATTTTCTAGGCATGCCAATCATACCGGAGTCTTGTACGGTGCATTGTGATAATTTTTTAAAGTTTAAGGATTCTTTTCTTGCCTAGCTCTCCTTGTCTTCAAGAATGTCAACCACCTTGTTGTCTGTGTCGAACTATGCAGCTGCGAGGAAATCCTCAAGGACCAAGCCTGCAACATGACATCCGTAATTCCAGATACATCCATTTACCAGAGGTCATCTGTTGCTATCACAAATCTAGCCTATGTTACATTCGTGTATACAGGAGGCAATGGTAATGGTCATAGGCATGACCATGGAACACAGCGGTAAAGTTTTTGTAACCAGGCGGGGGACCTCTGGCACAGTTTTCCCATCTTGCATTGTCAAATTATGTAGAGGAGGCAGTCGCAGCAGCTTCTGCAGCAGCACCACCACCATCGCCAGTATCAAGGACAGCAGAAACTGTAGTGGTGGCAACAGCAACAGTGATAGTAACAGCAACAAAATCAGCAATAACAGCAACAGCTCTGTTCATATCTACCCAATCCCGGTGTAGTCTCTTCATCCTCTCACTGGTTACGGGCCTATCCCTGACCAGGTGATGCCACCCTGCTCGTAATAGTCACAATTGGAATACCTTCATCGCAGCCGTTCCCAAACGTACAAACACCAAATTCATCCGTGTATCTTTGATCCTTTTACGTGTCACCACTTACATCTATACCTGACCGCGTGCCAGCGTGGACCCAGCATTTGTACGCTGATATGGTCACAGTGAAGATGGGGGATTCCTTGGATCCTATCGTTTAAGAGCTTTAGACTCAGGAGGTGGTGGGATTCCGCTAACTGACAGGTTTACACCTTATGCATGCGCTTGTGGCTACACCAAACTCCCAACACATTCATGAGTGACCATTACCATGCTTGATGCAAGGTGTTGGCATGCAATTCTGGGAAGTTCTAAAGGTTTAAGGAATTGGGACTGTCGCACTGCAGGCATCCGGAGAGGGTGTCATGTGGCTGAAAGAGGTCCTGCACGTCCCTTGTTTGTCTTTTACTGAGGCAACTAAATAGTCAATCAAGCATGCCTCCACTAATGCAAAAGAAAATGTGCATGGTCATTGATGCTCATGAGACACTGTTAGCTGATGGACATTTTCATTCAGATGCGTTGTACAGAATGACCTTCTTTTTACGTACATCCCTCTTTTCATGCACAACCCCATGTCACCACTCGAAGAGACCCCAACCACGCAGAGCTTATAAACAGACAACTGGCTTACATCAACACTGAAACAGTGACTGGCCTTTGCAAGAAATTACCTTAAGATGGAGTGTCAAAGGAGGAATGAAGGCCTCTGTTTTTCTTTTTAACTGACCTGAGGGAAGGTAAATCGCCAACAATTTCCTTATTAATAAGGTACTCCTAGAGCTGGTACACACTAATCTGACCGGACCTATTCCCATCCCGCACTTCCAATGTGATTCAACATACAGAGTGATGTTGACCAATGATAACATTCAGTAACTCTGATATTTTTACCTAACTATGGCAAATTCATAGTGAGTCAGCATGGAGTAGATTTCTCTCATGAAGCATCAAACTAGACGCACTTTACATATCGCATGCACAGGCTGAGATGGAACAATCCTGGGTGTTTCTTGAAGTGATACTGACACAGGGGATTTCTCATCAAACAATGTTTCCATACTCCCCTCAGCACAATGGTATAGTTGAGAGATGGAACCGAACCCTCGGAGATGTCATGCACACTTTGGACACAAGTAGCGTTCATTTGGCTTTGGGGAAGATAAGATGAGGTATATCACTCTGGGTTTGGAACAAGATACCTTGTGATCCCCTGACTGAGCCACCACTCCTTGGGAGTGATGCTTCAGAAGAAGGCTGACCTACGTCTAGTGCGTGATGGAATTCTCCGGCATGTATCTGTGTTGAACCATAGCAAAGTCGCAATTTGAGTCCCGAGACAGATGGTGTCTTTCCTGGATATGTCCCATTTCCAGAGCTTGTGGATCATGTGCATCCCTTCTTCCTTTGGATCTTTTATGCATCACCATTCATTCCAAGCCATAAAATGCCTTTTGCACACTATGGCATGCACCGCCACTCATCTAAGGGAAAGCCAGAAGCTCATAAGAGACAAGGGCAAGATGTGTTGACCCACTTTCCTCCCTCACTGGCAATAGAAGATATGGTTTTTATTCCTTCTTTTTCCTATTAGAGGCACCTGATGGCCATAAAGGAGAATAGGGAAGAGTGTTATCCTTCTTTTATATTTTGGAGAGGGAGCTAACAGATCAAGTGGATATGAGGAGACATCCTCCCCTCTCTCCCCTGTTGGAAGGGGAAGGGGGAGATAGGTAGGATGACTCTAGAGGAGAGGAGGACGGTTTTTTTGATATATTTCTCGAAAGGGAAGGAGCAGAAGGTCGTAGAACAGAGGATGGTCATTCTGCCTTGTTGCTGAGAGAGCAAGACCGGGACATGGACGCTCCCCGTGGCCATGTTGGTCATGGATAAGATAGACATACCGTGCCCTCCTTGTCTCCAGGCAAAGCATTTGCTCTGCTTTGTGTTCAGGTGACCACACCCCTCATCTTCACTGGACACTTCTCGCCTTCATTTGCATAGAGAATTATCGTTGAGTTCACGCTACTCACGGGATTCTTATAAGTACTCTAGTTGTACGTGTTTCGTTTACATGATGACTGGAATTGTTGGAATTCTGTTCAACATTCAGGATCAGTGCACAGGCATGGCTTTGTGGCATACATAACTCTTGATATTTTCCAAGCATATTGGCTTCTGTCTTCCATCAAATGTCCTTCTGGTTGCGGCTGAGCCCCGTCCCGTCGCGGTTATGCATCTTCTGAGCCTGACCTTGCTCATCTTAATATTAATGTCACGGTCACTGTTAATGGCATTGGCTAGTTGATTCTTTGCTGTTTTGTGAGTGGGTTGTTGCAGCTGCGTGCTAGAAGTATTCAGGAATGAAGTGGTGTAAAACACATAACCTACAAATCACTCAGATATGGTGTGGCCACCACATTCAATGTGAAGGAACCAGAAATTCCACTTCAAGAAGAGAAAATTGGCTCACTACTCCCAAGATGCCGTTATGATGTTTGATGTTGTTCATACAACAATCTCGCCTTGGATTAGTGCATGCCAAAGACATGCCAAGAACTAGATTGTGAACGTACCATTATCAGGCTATTCTTCTTACAATAAGATACACATCTGTACATAAAACCAGACCAGGGCTTCTTCACACTTTCGGGAACCCTTTTCTCCATCGCGGATGTCCATCATGTCCCTGCATGTTGCTCCTCGACACATGGGTATCATGTTTTTGTAAAACCAGGCCCAACTGTCTTTGTTCATGCTGTCCACTAACTTGCTTGAAATAACCATTGTCTCTTCATTGGCATGGATGAGTTGTGCAAGTAGAAGTACTTGCTTGAGGTAGTTGTCTGGATCCATCCAGACAACTACCTCGGGCATGGCCTTACCACCACAACAGCCCACAATGTCATTCGTTTGTGGAATGGGTGGCCGTAGCATTTTGCACATATGTCCACACTCTTTTACTACAATTATAGGTGCATGGGTTGGTTTCCATTTACCGTTTATCAGACCAAAAAGGAAGAAAACAATGACTCATTGAACATATGTTCACCTTGGTCATGTACACGGAAAACATGTCCAAGCTTAGGATCCTGTCTTCATTCGGTAGACTGATGGATGTCATTCCACATCGCTAGTGATGGTCTTGTTCACCTTGTGGATGAATTTGGGTTCTTCTTCCACTTTCTTCTTGACGTGGCAAATCGGATGGTCAATGCAGCACACCAAATTTTCTTAGACGTAGCAAGCAAAGGTTACCACCCGTGAAGGATGATGCTCTTGTGCAGCCATCATGCTTGTTATTAAGAGCTTGGAAATGCCATGGGCATTTTTCTAGCTTTGATATGCCACAATCCACTACAGTATGCTCAAGCTTGTAGTGGACCCAGGACTGGTGTACGTTTTATTATTTGTACAGTCCATGACGGCCTCACCCGGTACTCCATCTAAGAAAAATGACAGGCTTATTTTTGCTCTTCAAAGTTGGAGAAGGAGGTCATCCATGCCCATTTAAACAGAGACATTAAAAATGAGTATTCTTGAATACACCAACCTTGAACATGATGACGAAACCTACGTAGGGGATAGACACTAAGCATAGGAAGGTTTGATTGCAAAGGTAGGACAAAGAGCAAACACAAAAGAATGAAGATATAGAAACCAAAAACCAACCTTTGCAGAAAGGTCCAGAAAGGTCATTCATATAGATGTTGGTTTCTATAGGTTTCTGGACCTTTCTGGACCTTTCTGGACCTTACTCAGTTAGAGTAAGACCTACACAAAAGAATGAAGATATAGAAACCAACCTTTGCAAATCTATAGGTCTTACTCTAACTGAATGACTCATCCAAATGAATTTCCCAAGTTTGATTGACATGGATGTCATCTGCCTCTCAGCACTCTGATCGAGCTCGGCTATCTCCTTGTTAGCAGCACATGGGTCCTCAAAGTGATTTACCTACATTCATGTGTTTTTTACAAGAGAATTGGTGGTACTTGCTGCAACTAGTAAGAGGCTAACTCACACTTTCTGTTAAAAGGAATATAAGGAGGCAGGACGATGGCTCTGGCATGGACGTTGAAAATAGGATACTGGAGAATCATACAAAAGGACTCAACGAAGAAGGAGGTGGGAGTGAAGAGACACGAGGGTTGCCATGTGAAAAGGACAATATACATAGTCCCTCCCTTTGGATTAATTGTGTACTTGCATATGTTTTGTTGTGTTAAATAAACAAGGAATCTTTGTGATGACTGAAAGAAGAATGGAACTTGTTTTGCTGAAGAAATCCAGGATTTTAAGGCACTAGTGGTGGTTAATCCATGGCATCCATGGGACCTTCAGATTGCACAAAGTATAGTCACACAAATATTAGAGGGATACCTAGTGTGGCACGTGAGTGAGCCTTGTCCCCCGTGCTAGACGCTTTTCAATATGAAGTAGAGATTTAACCTCTAGAAGCTCCAATGCACAAATGTTCCTAGCTCTTCTCAAAAGCCAAAGGTCTAAAGGTCACAAGTTGACCTTTAAAGGCTTAAAAACATCATACAACAAGGTCACTCTTATGAAACATGACTAACGTTCAGCATTCCCAAAGAAATAAGGACGAATATATGCGGGTTGCCGTGTTAGCGAAACGTAGTAATGCCGACTGACGAGGAATAATCGCGATAAGGACAGGTGCCTGTTTCGTCAGTGCATGTTCCTCCGATGTTAACGAAGTGTTCTCATATGCAGGTAATGCCACGATTAAACCGCATCAATATCCAGACCCACTATCACAAGCTTCACCAACCAAGTGCACCAACTGAACGCAAAAACGGAGTGGATACCTAATCGTTGGAGTGCCTGATGTGGCAAAGGAGGCTACGCGATCCTTCATGCGGATTTCGACTCGACGCAATGCTGTCAGGAAGAAAAGGATTAAAAACATCATACAATTTTGTTTGGGTTCAAATAAAAAACATCATATTCACCAGGATTTTTTTGAATTTAGTGTTCCTTAATTTCGTTCAATTTTGTTTGGGTTAAAATATATTTGCTAGTCCCTTGATCTTGTTCATAACATGAGAGGTGATCCCTTAAATTCGATGAAGGGGCATGAACAATTCCTCGGTGATCCTTGATTTCGGCGAGGCTCCACTACGTACCCTACTGCTCTTTATATACGATATTAAATATTTTTAACATGGTTGAAACTCGTCGAAAATGTTCCTTCGTCGAATCCGAAAGCGCACTTAATTAATTTCTACATGCAAAAATCGAATTTTAGGTATCACATCTGGGGAATCCCGCCAACCTTGTGTGGGGGTTTTTCTGCAAACAGTTGTGTTTTTTTTCAATGTCGAGGGTGATTTTGCAAGTCCCACTTGTTGTGATTTGTTCCGTTCTTGTACAGCTTACTGTGACCACTCGGCCGTGTCCATACTCGTGCAGATCCCTGAGGCAGGCGGCCCTGGTGACACCGGCACGATGCCAGACGGCGGACTACCTTCTTGGAGCTGAGCGACCACTGTTCCAAAGCCCCAGATGCCACCGGGACTCTCTGTTGTGCCTGCTACGTCTTGCAGGCATCTTTCGGCAGACTGGCCATGCGGCCCATTTGCATGTTTTTGTATTGTCTGCTCACTGTCAGTCGATGGATGCATGCGTGTGACCAGTCGTAGCGTTCGTCTTGTGATTCTACACGTGTAGGTTCAGATGGTGCAGGATTCTGACATGTGTGCGCAGAGTTACGGCCAAAACAGTGGTTTTGGGCCGGTTTTAGGACAGCTCTTGGACTGCCGCGTGCGACACCAGCCGTGCGCCGCGGCAGGTACTTATTTCGTGGACCTGTCATTTGTCATCTCTCTCTGAATTTACTAAGCTATTGAAGCTTATGAGACTTTGCGCGTCTCTCTAGCCTGATCCTTGCTGTTTCTTGCACCTGCCTCCTTGCTAGTGCGTCAGCTGACTGGACAGTGTCGCCACGTCAGCAGCAGCAAGGCTAGGAAGCTTCCTAGCAGTTTCTCATGGTATCAGAGCTGTGAGACAGATCTCACCGAGCTGCGCAGCAGAGACGCAGCAGAGCAACAGCAGTGAGAGTCACCGCTGTAGCAGATCTTCTGGGACCCTTTGGAGACGGTCGACCGCCGTCAACGTGAGATCGCAGCTGCAGAGACAGCAGCAGCGACGCGTACCACCACGCAGAGGGGCGTGGCGGCGGCGGTGCCAGCAGCCCTTCTCCCACAGCCGCCGCAGCTGAGTAGCAGCAGCAGCGCAGCAGCCACAGCCGCAGCAGCAGCGTGACAGCAGCCGCGGCAGCAGCGCAGCAGCAGCGGCGGCAGCAGCAGCGCAGCAGCCGCAGCGGCGGCAGCGGTAACAGCAGCCGCAGCGGCGGCAGCAGCACCAGCAGCCGCAGCGCAGCTGCAGCAGCAGAAGCAGCAGCGGCAGCAGCGGCAGCAGCATCAGCGTAGCAGCGCAGCAGCAGCAGCAGCGTAGCAGCGCGGCAGCGCAGCAGCAGCAGCGGGCGGCGGCGGCAGCGAGCTGCTGCTACAGCGCGCAACAGCAGCAGCGGCAGCGTGCAGCTGCTGCTGCCACCGCCGCGCACGCAGCCACGCAGCTGCTGCTGCAGCTGCCTGCGCAGCTGCAGCAGCAGCTAGGCGGAAGCTGCCGCGCAGCTTCCGCGCAGCCTCCGCGCAGCCGCCACTAGGCGGCTGCACGCTCGCGCAGGACCGCGAGCGGAACAACAAAAACAAAATGTCAGCGTCGACGCTGACATCAGCATTCTGCTTGCTGACGTCATCAGGTCGTGCTGACGTCAGCAACCACCTGCTGACGTCAGCACCATACTTAGGCAAATTTTTGGCCGGAAGGTCAAAAGTTGCCTGCATTGCAACTCCTCGAGAAACGCAGACGGTACTGAAATCCGACAAACTTGACCTGTCGTCCCATAGTGAGCGACGACATGAGTTCGCCCGACGACAAGGACAAGATGCCAGCTGGTCCCTCCTCCTCCTCTCCAGAGGTATTGAGCCCTCGCTCGCGGGCTATCGCGGACCTATGCAGCCAGCAGGAGGAGATGAGTCGTCTGCAGCGAGAGCAGACTGACTCGATTCGCACGCTGACAGAGCTCCTGCATGCTCAGTCCACGGCTCCTTCGCGGACTTCTGGGGGAGCTGCCGGCTTTGCGGCATCCACACAGTACTCGACCCGGGTGCCCATGACAGGGGTTCTGCCTCCCTCACCTCCTGGCGCAGTCTCTCCACCACCTGAGGACCTCCTTGATGACGAGCCACTCATGCCAGGTTTCGAGGATGACTCCCAGGAGCGGGAGATCCGTCTTCTACAGGAGCGTCTCCGTCAGCTGCAGATGGGTATGCAACCTCCACCTGTGTCTCCGATACGACCGTCACTTCCTTTTCTCGGTGATCACCCCCTTCCAGGTTTCTTCCCTGTCTCTCGCCCTCCTCAGCCTGCGGCTGCTCTTCCCGCGGAGCGGCAGCCAAAGGACTTTGAGGCACCACCCCCACGGTACATCAGCGAGGATGTGTTTGACTGCTGGGAGATCCTGTTTCAGGTGTGGGCCACCTCCGGGGGAGTTTGGCCTTACTACCACAGCCCATACCAGACTACAGACCCAGCACAGGTGTCGACAGCTGCNGACTATCCCCTTCCAGGTTTCTTCCCTGTCTCTCGCCCTCCTCAGCCTGCGGCTGCTCTTCCCACGGAGCGGCAGCCAAAGGACTTTGAGGCACCACCCCCACGGTACATCAGCGAGGATGGGTTTGACTGCTGGGAGATCCTGTTTCAGGTGTGGGCCACCTCCGGGGGAGTTTGGCCTTACTACCACAGCCCATACCAGACTACAGACCCAGCACAGGTGTCGACAGCTGCCCGGGCCATGCGAGGACTTCTCTACGCTATGCCACGCGAGACTGTCGTCGACTTCCGCCCCTTCCTTGGCGAGGCTGGCACAGGCACCAGAGCTGATCCTCGTGGAGGCTGGGATCTGGCGCTGTCCCTACTGGCCGCAGAGACGCACGCCACGCGTGCGTCCCACATCCGCGCTTTCCATTCGCTTCGTCAGGGACCAGCGGAGCCTGCGGCGGATTACTAGCGATGCGCCATGCGTATTTACATGCGCCTGGGTACCTCAGGGGGCACACAGCTGTGGGCACTCTGGGCAATCATGCTCGGAGTTTGCCTGGAGTACACCGACATCTTCGACCGGTACAGCGACGCCGTTCTCGAGCCCTTCTCAGCCTCCATGCAGCTCCTCCCTTGGGCGCATCAGCTTTTCCTCCAGGTGACGTCGACCCGCGAGGCCGCAGTAGCACATCAGGAGACGTCCATCGCTACAGCAGTCCTCGCCTCACCACCATCTTCCATCCTGCAGTCACCCTCATCCACCTCCACCACGACCTCATCTTCCTCCTCCTCCTCGACCCCGTCTACACCCACGCAGACGCAGGGCGTCGCAGCAGCCGCCCAGGGGAAGAAGAAGAACAGGAAAAGCGGATCGGGCCAGCAGCAGTCGTCATCCAGTGGTAGCAGTGGGCGTTCCGTCCACTGCTACAACTGTGGAGGTGCCCATCGCTACACCGAGTGCCAGCAGCCGCTTGACTGGGGACGCATCACCCGTGGACTTCAGGCGGCCCATGCTGCTCGTACCGCGCCCGGCACGTCGCCCGCACACTCCTCGGGACGCGCGGCGACTACGACTGCAGCTGTTCCTGCGTCCTCGCCAGCGAGCAGCAGTGATCCAGACCCACGTGACC
>SZWC01008300.1:20035-37535 GCA_023375785.1 Penium margaritaceum
CCACTCGCAGCATCGCGAGCGGTGATCCAGGCACAAAGGCCCTAGGCCTGAGTGCCCGCACTGAGCTTTCAGAGGTACACCCAGCGTGCCCCATCGGGCACGATCTGGTCACTCGCGAGTTCCATATCGCCTGTGACGCAGCAGCTGACCTCGTGGCTGTCAGGCCTGACACTGTGGCGTCTGCACTTGCCACGCAGAGTTCCCCCTCTGTGGCCCCTGACCCGGGCACATTGAGGGAGGCTCTCTCATCACAGGATTCTGATGCCTGGCGAGCTGCTTGCGAGGATGAGCTTCGCGCTATCCGAGAGCACAGAGTCTATGAGCTGGTAGATCTTCCCCCCGGGAGGAAGGTGATTCAGGTCAAGTGGGTCTTTCGCAAGAAAGTGAAGCCTGATGGCTCACTGGAACGCTACAAGGCCCGCTTGGTCGTCAAGGGGTTCTCTCAGATTGAGGGAGTTGACTACACTGACACCTTTGCCCCTGTCGGCCGCATGACCTCAGCTCGAGCTCTGTTCGGTGTAGTGGCTCAGCATGACTGGGAACTACACCNTTAGCGATCTCCTTGGTGCAGTGCCCACTGCTTCCACACCCATCACACCTGATGGGCAGGATGCCCTGAAGGTGGATGACCCTACACAGCTGGGGGAGACAGTGGACGTGACCTTGTACCTCCGTCTTATCGGATCACTGATGTACCTGGCCACTACAACGCGTCCCGACATCGCGTTCGCCGTCAACCTCCTCGCTCAGTTCTCGCAGGCTCCACGTGCGAGAGCTCTTCACGCGGCTGTGCGAGTGGTACGGTACGTGGTCTCCACGCCGTATCTCGGACTCTGCTTTTGTCGGCAGTGTTCGGTGGTCATTGACGGCTATACTGACAGCGATTGGGCTTGGAGCCCTGACGGGCGCAGTCGCACGGGCTATGTGTTTTTGCTCGGTGGTACCGGTTTGTCCTGGCGAAGCGGGAAGCAGGGCTGTATCGCACGTAGCTCGTTAGAGGCAGAGTATGTGGCTTTGGGGGCAGGGGCTGCTGAGGCAGTTTGGCTGCAGCGCTTGTTTCTTGAGCTTGGGCAGTCAGTACCCGCCATCGTGCTGCGCTGCGACAACCAGAGTGCTCTCGCCATTGCGGAGAACTCTGGTGTTTTTCATGCTCGCACGAAGCATATCGCGGTTGAGCATCACTTCGTTCGTGATCTGGTGGATGGACGCGTGATCTCCATCATGTGGGTTGGCACTGACTTGCAGCGCGCTGATTTCTTGACAAAGGCACTTGCCCGCGGAAAGTTCCTGGTGGCCATTCGTTCTGTTGGGCTTCGCCCCGTGCGTGACAGTGGTTGAGTGTGGGATGTACGTCGCGGCTCATCCGTATGCATCATCCGTTCTGTGGTTGTACCAGTGCTGCACGCGTATGGACATGCGTACCATCGGGTCATGGGGGAGTGTTGTGATTTGTTCCGTTCTTGTACAGCTTACTGTGACCACTCGGCCGTGTCCATACTCGTGCAGATCCCTGAGGCAGGCGGCCCTGGTGACGCCGGCACGATGCCAGACGGCGGACTACCTTCTTGGAGCTGAGCGACCACTGTTCCAGAGCCCCAGATGCCACCGGGACTCTCTGCTGTGCCTGCTACGTCTTGCAGGCATCTTTCGGCAGACTGGCCATGCGGCCCATTTGCATGTTTTTGTATTGTCTGCTCACTGTCAGTCGATGGATGCATGCGTGTGACCAGTCGTAGCGTTCGTCTTGTGATTCTGCACGTGTAGGTTCAGACGGTGCAGGATTCTGACATGTGTGCGCAGAGTTACGGCCAAAACAGTGGTTTTGGGCCGGTTTTAGGACAGCTCTTGGACTGCCGCGTGCGACACCCGCCGTGCGCCGCGGCAGGTACTTATGTCGTGGACCTGTCATTTGTCATCTCTCTCTGCATTTACTAAGCTATTGAAGCTTATGAGACTTTGCGCATCTCCCTAGCCTGATCCTTGCTGTTTCTTGCACCTGCCTGCTTGCTAGTGCGTCAGCTGACTGGACAGTGTCGCCACGTCAGCAGCAGCAAGGCTAGGAAGCTTCCTAGCAGTTTCTCACCACTGGCAGTGAGGAGGTTCGGTGCGGCTGTTCCACCATTCGAACAGCCGCACTCGCACGTTTGGGTGGTCGAGTGCAAGAATGCAGTGATTGGCCGGCCATTTGGCCAGCCAATCACTGACTTTGCATAGTCACCGAGCGACAGACCTCGCTGTTGCCGTTCGAATTGTTGAACGGCAGCAGCGAAGGCTGCCGCTCGGTCTTCGCTAGATGCACACACACTATCTTTCATCGAATTGAAAAAACTAAGCTGTCCCTTTCGTCGATTTTCAAGTGTCATGGGACACATGGATATCGAAATTAAGGGTATATCATAATAATTTCAAAACCCAATTTTCATAGTCGAATAAATTATGCTAAAATCCAATCGTCGAATATCAAGCGCAGTAGGGTATGCGTGAAGTGGGAAAACTAGGAAGCAGCGGTTCGATTCTGCGTCGGACCAACGTGCCAACGCGGCAGCGAGTAGCAGGTGAATGTGCCAATGGGAGAGTGGACAAGCAGGTATGTGTGGCAGCGGGGAACTGGGCCAGCGGGTCAGTGAGGCAGCGGGGAATCAAGCTGTGTGGAAGCGGGACAGCGGCAACACACTTCTCGCACGTTCAAACTTTTGAGCTCGCGAGTGTCTATTTGCACGAGCGAGTGTTGTACGTCAAAGTCATCCATTTTACTTTCTTGTCATTGTTAGCAGACAAGACTCATAAACGGAATACAAATTCAAATATAACCTGGATTTTAAAATACACCCGCGGACTATTGAATTTGAAGTATATGCAGAGAAATTATTCTGGTGGATCTTTGATTTTGACGCAACGAAAAAAAAGTTCAAATTCGATGGAAAGAAAACATAAATATTGAAATCAAGGATCAGTAGGGTAATATAACATTGTACAATAAATTGTGTATATATCGCTCTCATATGGCATGAACATACCAAGGAAATCGTGTCTCTCCGTCGTCGGTCAGGTGTTAATGCGCTATGAGGATTGCCTTTGTCTATGAGATAAGCAAGAGAGAGGGGTCATGAGTAGCAAGACATCAACACCAAAAACGAGTATGACATTTAGTCCATCCCACCATCAGAGGAAAGAAGAGGGATCAGAAACGGTCTATATGAAGCCTCCAGTCTCCAACATCCAACGGACTCTTTGTTCAAGTACCACGTGGCCAATCCTAAGCTATACAAAGCCTTTTACGGGAGACAAACTCTATTTGTATTTAATTCCAAAGTACGTGGCTTCTTAACAAAAGACCTATCAACTAGTGGAGAATTGTGTTTTCAGCATCCACATTGTGGATTTCCCTATCTTTTTCTGTTACAACAATCAACATCACTTGGAAATGCCATTCCCCACTAACAAAATCTGTTGAACCAAGGTTTTGATTGTGCTCTAGGTTATAGACCTTGGCTACCAAGAAAGACTTATTGTTCCAAGAAATTATTTCTGGACCATGGTTTGTTTCAAATGTCAACTTGAAACCAATAACATTGTGTCTTGATGGATGCGGGACAAGATCGAACACTTTTCACTTAAGGTGTACAATCACTTTGTTCATTGTCATGCCCTTTTCCCACTCTTGGATATCGTGCGTCTCCCACCTTGCTTGAAATCTACCAGCCATGATCGAGTTATCAAAAAATAAATAGGAGTGCCTGAATCAAGAAACGACTAAAAGCATGAACCTGCTTACGAATTCCTTACAAGGATAGATGACCATCTCGATAGTTGCAAGGGGCCATTTTTTAAGTGAGCATCACTTCATTAAATCTGGGAATGCGAATGAAAGTAAAAATGAGTACGGTAACCATTTGATCCCTTGTTCAAACATGAGCCTACAACTCCTACTACATGTGTCCATTTGACGTGTCAGTTAGAGACACACTTGGTGGACCTTGCGGCCCTTTGGCCCTATTGGTGATTGCATGAACTCGATTTCTAACAGTCATTAGTTGGAGAAACATTGTCATCACTGAATACATTTCTTTCTTTCACCTACGCACCTGTCACCACTATCACTGCCACCCCCCTCATTGTGTCTGTCCTGCCTTCTCGGCATAATTTGCCGAGTTGGCTGCCTAGGCAATGTCGAGGCGCGCATCATCATGGGGAGAAAAAAGGTAGTTTTAGACTGATCCTCCTTCTAACCTTACCACTTTAAGTTCATCGATCCACATCCAGTGAGAGATTCTCCTACATCCCCAACGCATTCTCCAGTGACTACAAATATGACAGAAATTGTCTGTCCTCAAATCCTGAGACCTATAAGATGAAGTAGGGAGGGAGCTAGAGCCGGAGTTGGTACATGATTTGTGTTGGTTGTTTTGCATCTCTCATTGTGCTCTGTTGTGTCCTCCCGGCTTNCCGAGTTGGCTGCCTAGGCAATGTCGAGGCGCGCATCATCATGGGGAGAAAAAAGGTAGTTTTAGACTGATCCTCCTTCTAACCTTACCACTTTAAGTTCATCGATCCACATCCAGTGAGAGATTCTCCTACATCCCCAACGCATTCTCCAGTGACTACAAATATGACAGAAATTGTCTGTCCTCAAATCCTGAGACCTATAAGATGAAGTAGGGAGGGAGCTAGAGCCGGAGTTGGTACATGATTTGTGTTGGTTGTTTTGCATCTCTCATTGTGCTCTGTTGTGTCCTCCCGGCTTGTGTACATCAGCGTGCAGATGACTGACGACGAGACTCGACGCTGCTGGAGTGTCTTCTGGTGGATCCGACGCACGCTGAGACCTACGCACAGTTCGCTTGAGCCTCCTCCCTGCGTCGACGTGCTCAGCTCCATCGGCAGGCCTCCTTGGCGGTCGGGCCGCCGGCGGTCACTGCCAGTGCAAATGTTGTCTGCATGCGTCCAGCACTGGTTCTGAATGTACCATTGCGTCTATAGCGTCATGCTCTGCCTTAGGTCCATGTCTCATGTTGTGTGGTACTGTTTGGCATCATGGACCATCGTAGGCACTGCCTGGGTTCGGGCAGCCATAACTCTTCGCTACTATTTTTCAAGCTGTTTCTGACCGCACGACTGCGTTCACAGCGTCGGGTATTATGGTATGGTCTAGTTTTTTTATGGAAACTGGGGCAACCCTCAGGGAGGTGATCAGGCTCACCAAGAGCCGCCTAGGCAGGACCAACTGTTTGTGAGAGGGAGTTGCAGGTTGCACAGACAGAAATTACGGAAGCGAATGTAGGTTTGCAAAGAATGCGAATGTTTGAATCGACTCTTGAATGAGAAAGTACATTGTTACAGCTTTCTAACAAGCCAAAGCATGCCTCATTTGGCACATGGAGATGGAAGAACCACTCTGTCAAAGTTCACCTCCTAGCACACTCCTAGCCTAGCGGGATGAGCGACAGTCACACTCTCACACAAGAGAATTACCATCCCTGCCATGTGCACAACCAATAATCTTGGTGGGGACCTTCCTTGAAGCTCCCTTAAGGTCCTCCTGTCGCCTTTCTACCTTGAAGGCCGCTCCAAACCTCCCTGACCAATAATTGTGGCCGTCATTGGTGCTAGTAGTGCAGGAGCCGTCACTTGAACCAGACCCATTGCCACCAATCCTTGAAAATCCATATCTCCCTCAAACGGACTCCGAATCGAGTTCCGTAAAGTAGTACCAAACCAGAAAAAATCCTCTATTCACTGTTGTGATCTGATGATTTTTATCGAGCAAATCATTTTGGTCACTTTTTTGGAACCTCATATCCAACATTCTCCCACTTTGCGAGAATAAAAATCACACAAGTCCACACTGTCCCCTCAGCTGCTGAAAGCAGTGCGCTGCCAGCGGCTTGGTCAGGAAGTCTGCCAGCATCATGCTTGAATGGCAGAACTTGATCTGCACCACCTGCTTTGCCACGAGCTCGTGGATGAATTGATATCGCAGGTCAATGTGCTTGGTACGGCCGTGAAACTCTGCGTTCTTGGTCAAAGCAATGGCGCTCATGTTGTCACAGTATATTGTAGTCTCTGTGGTCTGCTGCTGCCCAAGGCTTACCAGCAGCTCCCGCAGCCACACGGCTTCCTTTACTGTTTCACTCAAGGCGATGTACTCAGCTTCGGTGGAGGAGAGGGCGACACACTCTTGTTTCTTGCTCCTCCAACTGATTGCACCTCCCTCAAGTACAAACACGAACACACTGGTCAACCTCCTCGTGTCCAGGTCACCTCCCCAATCTGCATCGCTGTAGCCGATGAGGAAGGGGCTGTTGTTGCCGTTGAAGGTGAGGTAAAGGCTGCTGCTGCTGTCAAGGTAGCGCAACATGCGCTTGACCGCCTCCCAATGCAGCAAGTCCGGATTCGCGCAAAACTTGCTGAGCACTCCCATTGCTTGGCTGATGTCGAGGTGCGTGCCGACTGCTGCGTACATGAGGCTCCCAACTGTTGCTTGGTACGGTACTGCTTCCATGCGGCTGCTCTCTTGCATGCCGCAGAGAGTCTGCGTCATGCTCAGCTTTGCTCCCATTTCCAGTGGTGTTGCGGCCTTGCACGCTCCTGCCATGTTGAAGTGCTTGACGATGTCGCTCATGTACGTGCTCTGCGACAACTCCAAAGTCAGCAACTGCCGGTCGCGCTTGACCTGAAGGCCAAGGTAGTAGCTGAGCTCTCCCATGTCTTTCATGTCGAACCTGGCAGCAAGGGACTGCTTCACATCGTCCAAAAGAGACTTGGAGTCAGATGCAATGAGCAGATCATCAACATAGAGCAAGATGATGACCTGGCTTGCCTCTTGCGTGCGTCCATAGACTGCATGGTCAGCTTCACTGCGCACAAAGCCAAGGCCAGCCAGCTGCTCATCCATCTTGTGGTACCATGCTCGNGCTGCTGCCGGTCGCGCTTGACCTGAAGGCCAAGGTAGTAGCTGAGCTCTCCCATGTCTTTCATGTCGAACCTGGCAGCAAGGGACTGCTTCACATCGTCCAAAAGAGACTTGGAGTCAGATGCAATGAGCAGATCATCAACATAGAGCAAGATGATGACCTGGCTTGCCTCTTGCGTGCGTCCATAGACTGCATGGTCAGCTTCACTGCGCACAAAGCCAAGGCCAGCCAGCTGCTCATCCATCTTGTGGTACCATGCTTGCGGGGCTTGCTTCAAGCTGGAGAGGGCCTTCATAAGCTTGCACACCAAATCCTCCTTTCCCTCCACCACATACACCTCCGGCTGCTTCATGTAAACATCCTCCTTGAGGTCACCATTTGGAAATGCACAAGTCACATCCATTTGATGCACCTCCCAGTCCATAGCAGTAGCAAGAGTGAGGATCCCTCGGATGGATAGGAACTTTGCGACAGGTGCAAATGTCTCATTGTAATCCACACCCTCAGTCTGTGCATGCCCCTTTGCAACCAACCCTTCTTTGTCCCTGAGCACCTTACCATCCACACCACGCTTGTGCGTGAAGATCCACCGGCACCCAATCACCCGGCTGCCACGTGGACTTCCTCGAGGATCGAGGTGGCGTTCTTCATGAGTGCACCATACTCCTCGTCTGCTGTGGTACGCCAATCTGCCGCCTCGGCGCTGCGCATGGCTTCAGGGAATGTGTCTGGGTCATCGGTGACTGTGAGGAAGAGAAGCTCGAGGTCAGACGACTCCGTTGGTGGTGGAACGGTGCAAAGGTTCACCACATCCTCTAGCGGCTTCTGTTTGCTTGCGAGGCGCTCGGATCGCCTCAGCGGCTCCCCACTATCCTTTGTACCTTTGTTGATGCGTGCGGATTGTCGTGGCAGCTGCTGTATATTGCTTTGTTGCTCCTCCTCATGAGATTCGGCTGCTGGCTCCTTCTCCTTCTCAGCTCCCTCCACCTCCTTGTCGTTACCGCTGTCACCGCCATCTTCCGCACCGTCCTCTTCTTCTACTGGAACTTCTCCCACTTCAGGTACAAGTGCAGGAGCAAGTGGAACTGTAGACATAGGACTCCAAGTCCAGCCCTTCACGTCCTCTTGAAAGACCACGTCACGGCTGCGGATGATCTTGCATGCAACAAGGTTATAGAGGCGATATCCCATGGTGTCGTAGCCAAGGAAGGCGGCCTTCACTGACTTCGCGTCTAGCCTGTTGCGGCTGCCGGTAGGCACGTGCACGAATGCGCCACACCCGAAAACTTTCAGATGCGTCACTGTTAGTTTGCGCCCCGTCCACGCCTCCTCTGGTGTCATCAGCGGTACGGCGCGCGTGGGACTACGGTCTTTCAAGTACACGGCAGTGTTGACCGCTTCTGCCCAGAAGGTTGATGGGAGCTCCGCGTCGTGGAGCATGGTGCAAACACGCTCCATGAGTGTGCGGTTTGCGCGTTCAGCCAAGCCGTTCATCTGTGGTGTTCCAGGTGGGGTGACCTTGTGCTTGCTCTCGCGACACTTGAGGAAGGTGCGGAAGTCGTTGGAGAGGTACTCTCCTCCACCATCGGTGCGAAGCACCTTCAACCGCCTACCACTCTCATTCTGTGCAGCAGTAATCCACACCTTGAAAGCATCAAAGCACTCATCCTTGCCAGCTAAGAAGGACACCCACGTCTTCCTCGACTTGTCATCCATGAACGTGACAAAGTACAACTTGCCGGACAGGGACTGTGATGGCATAGGACCGCACAAATCAGAGTGAACCAGTGAGAGAAGCTCAGCCGCCCCCTTCCCTTCTCCCGTGAAAGGAGCGCGGGCTTGCTTCCATTCAATGCAGCTCTCACAAGCCGATACACCAGGCTGCTTCACCCCCTTCAGCTCCAGGCCACGGACCATCTGCTGCATGGAGATGATGGCGCCAAAGCCGAGGTGACCGAGCCAGCGGTGCCACAGGCCGATGTCGTGTTTTTCCTCTCTCACCGTCAACGCTGAGTCAGCCTCCTTCTGTGACGCCACGTAGAGGCGTTAAAGACCGTCCTCCTTGTTCGCTTTTTCAAGCACACGGTCTGCAAGGGCAGAGATGGTGCAGCCACCATTCTCAAAGCAAACCTGCATGCCTTTGGAAATGAGAGATGAGACAGAGAGGAGGTTAGCCGCCAGCCCTGGAACATGGAACACCCCCTTCACACGACATTTCACGTGCTTACCCTCAATGGAAGCACAAAACACAATCTCACCCTCCCAAACCGCCATTTGCACATGATTGTCCCCCATGTACACCCGACGATACACGATGGCGGTGTAGACTACGAACCACTCCCGACGACATGTCATGTGCCGCGTGGCTTCCGTGTCAATAATCCAGAACAAGGCGGTGTTGTCAGAGACGTGTAGGACCCAGATGGTGGTCACAAATCCACTCTCCCAATCTGCTGCGTTGGCGGAAGCGGCGGAATGCTTTCCCCCTCCCACTCCAGCCGCAAGGTCCGCCTTCTTCTTCCGGCATTCGCGCGCCCAATGGCCCGGCTTCTTACAGTAGTGGCAATTCCCCTTCTTCTTCCCTCCTCCGCCGTTGCCCCTCGTTGGTGCAGTACCACCCGCATGACCAGAGTTGGTGATGAGAGCGACGTCCAGTCCGCTTCCGCCCTCCTCTCCCTTGCACCGCTCCTCCTCAAACATCAGGCTCTCCTCCACATTGTTGAGGGAGAGCTTGTCGCCGCGCTAGTCAGCGCAACAATGAGAGGAGTGTAACTGCTAGGAAGGCCAGAGAGGATGGTTAGTATGAGAACACGCTCCTTGACAGGGTCCTCAATCGCAGCAAGCTGGTCAAAGAGAGGATTCACCATGTTGATGTAGTCAATCATGGATCCAGACTCATCCATCTTCACAGTGTGAAAGTGACGACGCAGCTGCATGTTCATGAGGATTGACTTGGAAGCATAAGTTGACTCAAGGTTTTTCTAAAAACTCCTTAGGCGTGAGGATGCCGGACAAGGAGTTGCTGCCGTTCGGCGAGGTGGAGGTAGATGGTTACGAGGGCACAGTCACGCTTCTCGTGGTAGGTACGGGCCTCGCCAAGAGAGAGGGAGCTTTCTAATGGCTCCTCCTCCTTCTCATCCACCTGGCTCCACAGACACTTCTCCATCAGCACCATCTTGCTCTAATTGAAGAAGTTCTTGCCTTCGAACTTGGCGATATTGACGACGGCCACCACAGAAGCAGATGTCGCCATAGTTGTACAACGTTCAGCCCACAAACGACTCTCTCATAGAACAGGGTGCAAGGAATGCCTCAAGGATGAGACAAGGCCTTGTTCCAACTCTGATACCAATGTCACGAATTGGCACGGTAAGCTTGGCCCACTGGGCCAAAACCGCGGTGATTGAGGGTCTCCGACCCTCAATCCATCTCGACCAACCGCCCACAGGCCAGGGACCCGTTCAAGCCATGAGGAGAGGCCGGCCCGCGCTACACTCCCACCTATGAGTGGACCCGCCTTCAGCGTCCACAGCAGGACTCGAACCCTGGCTCTCTGATACCACTGATGGAAACTAGGGCAGCCCTCAGGGAGGTGATCAGGCTCACCAAGAGCCGCCTAGGCAGGACCAACTGTTTGTGAGAGGGAGTTGCAGGTTGCACAGACAGAAATTATGGAAGTGAATTTAGGTTTGCAAAGAACGCGAATGTCTGAATCGATTCTTGAGTGAGAAATTACATTAGCACAGATTTCTAACAAGCCTAAATATGCCTCATTTGGCACATGGAGCTGGAAGAACCACTCTGTCAAAGTTCACCTCCTAGCACACTCCTAGCCTAGCGGGATGAGCGACAGTCACACTCCCACACAAGAGAATTACCAACCCTGCCATGTGCACAACCAATAATCTTGGTGGGGACCTTCCTTCAAGCTCCCTTAAGGTCCTCCTGCCACCTTCTACCTTGAAGGCCACTCCAAACCTCCCTGGCCAATAATTGTGGCCGTCATTGGTGCTAGTAGTGCAGGAGCCGTCACTTGAACCGGACCCATTGCCACCAAACCTTGAAAATCCATATCTCCCTCAAACGGACTCCGAATCGAGTTCCGTAAAATGCTACATAACCAGTAAAACATCCTCTATTCACTGTTGACCTGATGATTTTTATTGAGCAACCCACTTTGGTCACTTTTTTTGGCAGCCCATATCCAACTGTTTTCATGCAAAACGGACAACGCCCGGATTTTAGGCTGTCTGCCGTCTGGCAGGGCTCACCGAGAAAATCCTGCCTGCCAGAAAGTAGGTCTAGGTCTATTTTCTGATTGGCTGGTTGGTTGAGTAACAAGCTCTACAGAGCTGGGGGGGAGCTAGAACTTAGAGGGATCTCGCATTGTTGCTCATTCTTCATCCCTAATCAGTTACTTCCAGTTTTCAGTTGCTTTCTGACGCTAACACTCGCACGCGCATTTCTGAGTAACAAACCTAGAGCACTCAGACTTAGACTCTAGAGCAGTAGACTGAGGGGCCAGCAGACTAAGCAACGAGCGTGGAAGCCCGCACGCTGCATCAACATCGCCACTGCCCCAACCTACGCTCTAGCCTAGTTTCCAATTTGGTATCAGAGCCAGAGTGTAGCAGCAGCAACCGACGAGTGGCGTATAGGTGCCTGACTACGCCGGCAGACCTCCATATGCACTTGTACAGGGGAAGTGCTGCCGGATTTTTTTCGACAGCATTGACCTGCCTGGTGGCAGCGTCATAATTTTTCCCACGACCACTGGGCCAGGGGAAATGCTGCCAGATTTTGTCCGACAATACTGACCCCCATGCGTGACATGAGGAGGAGAGCGGCATGTCGCTTTAGGCGCCTGCTGGCAACGCCGCACGTGGCGACATCATCCCATTGCAGTGATTGGCAGCAGCAGCTTGCAGCAGCAGCAGCTTGCAACAGCAACGAGCAATGGCAGCAACAGCTGTGCGCAACAATAGTAGCCGGCAGCAGCAGCAGCAGCACGTATTAGCTCACAACAACACTAGTCCATAGTAGCAAGCAGCAGCAGCAACTAGCAGCAGCAGCTCGCAGCTACAGTAGTAGCATCGAGTAACAGCAGCAGCCAGCGGCAACAGCAGCGAGCAGCAACCGGCAGCGGCCAGTAGCAACTAGCAGCAGCGGCTGCAACGGCGGCAAACAGCAGCAGCAGTCCGCTGCTCACAACAGGCAGCGAGCTGCTGGTAGTGAGCTCAATGTTCGCAGCGAGCAACGAGTAGCTAGTAGTAAACAGCGAGCTTGCTGCTCGCAACGCGCTGCTCATAGCGAGTAGTGAGCCCGCAATGACGGGCGAAGAGGAGAAAGAAAAAAAATAGGAAAAGAAACCCCCCATCCTACTATCAGCGCTACAGCAAGTACCGCCACCACCATAGCCGCTATAACAGCCAGCAGCACGTAGTAGCTTAGTAGTAGAGAAAGCAGCAGCAGCAGCAGTAGCAGCTACTACTACAACAACAGCCGTAGTAGCAGCGGCAGCAACAGCAACAGCAACAGTCGCAGCAGCAGTAACTACAGTAGCCGCACTAGCCTCAGTAGCCACAACAATCGTTACTACAGCAATGACCACAGCAGGAACAACAGCAGCAACCGTAGCAGCTGCTACAACAGCAGACCAGCAGCAACAGTAGCAGTAGCAGTGGCAATAGCAGAAACTATATTAGCAGCTGTAGTTGCCTTGCAGCTGCCATAAGAGCGGCTCTCGCAACTGCCGCTACTCACGTCAACAGTCCTCAACTGACGTCACTACTAACGTCACTGCTGAGGTCATCAACACAACAAAGAAATAGGAGGTGGGAAATACTTCTACAGTAGCAACCGTGGAGATACAAAGCAACAGCTGCTGATGTCAGCAGTTCTAGGCTGACGTCACTGTTAACATCAGTAGTACACAAAAGAAAAAAAGGGCAACACAACCCACCATGACTAAGAGACCCAGTGGACAGGGGTCCTCCTCTTCTGGGGGACCCCCTGCTCCCCTTTCTTATAGCAGCTACAGTAGTTGCAGTAGCAGTAACAGTAGTAGCAGCCGTAGTAGTAGCAACAGCAATAGCAACAATAACAATAGCAGTAGCAGGAGCAGCACCACCAGTAGTAGTAGCAGCAGTAACAACAACAGCAGTAGTAGTAGCAGTAGCAGCAGCAGCAGCAAAAGAAACAGTAGCAGTCTACACGCTCCGTCGCTAGCGCCTCCGACCCCCTGGCCGTCATTCAGCAACTGCTTGCCGCACTGACGCAACAACTTGCAGCACTGCAGCCGTTGGCATCACAGACTCAAATCAGTATCCTGCCGCCTTTCCTTCCCCCTGGACATGCCAACCTCGCTGTGTCTGCTGTCACGCACTACTTGGCACACCAGCAGACTTAGCGCCAGTGGTAGACAGTGACTTCAGATCTTGGCCCCACTCTGGGTGCCGGCCGCTGGCCAAAGGACTTTGAGACCTTAGTTCCGGAGATGAGAACTTAGTTTTAGCATCTGGGCACAGGGTGAGGGCTTGTGGGCGTACTATACCCTTCTCTATGACTCCATCCAGACCGACCAGCTGTATGACGCTAGTAGCACCGTGTGTATCCTCGTTACAGTCGCTCCTCCAGCTTCATGCCTGGCCCTAGAGCCCTTCATTGGCGACTTCACTACCGGCGAGACCCCAGATCCTACGGCCGCATGGCACATCCTTACCACTCTCCATCGCCTATCCAGCGAGGCTGAGACCAGCCGCCTGCTACGGGAGTTCAACTTTTTACACATGGGGGAGACCGAGACGGTGACCTCTTACTGGCAGTGGACTGAGGACATCCTCGGTCGCCTAGGCACCTCTGCTCCACCCCCTCTGGTCGCGCTCCTTATCATCAAACGCGGTGCCACCGACACATATGTCAACGTCTTCGTCCACTTCTCCCAGGACGTCCTTTCCACCATGGCGGCCCAGAACACCCTCATGCCCTCGACATACGAGCTCTTCCTCGGGATTGAGGAAGCTCGTCTCGAGTCCCGCATCCAGCGCACAGAGGCCCTCGCCTCCCCTGCAGTTGCCTCTGTGGTCATTTTTTCCCTACAGCAGCTGCAACCACCAGCTCCTCGGCGTCGGCGAAGAAGAAGTACAAGGGGAAGAAGAGCAAGGGCTCTCAGCAGTCGTAGTTGCAGCAATTGTCTGGGTCTAGTGGTGGTGGCTCGGTCTACAACAATTGTGGCCAGCCAGGGTAGGGGTGGTACACTTGCTCGTTACCGACAGACGAGACGCGCTTCATCACCACCATCCGTCGCCAGCGTGACCGCCGTCTCGCCTCTACCGCCATAGTTGTCGTCGACCCTGATGCCTCGACCCAGTCCAGCAGTTCCACTCCTCTGACAGCTACACCGGTCCCGCTGACGCCAGCTTGACAGTAGCATCATCCGCAGACGTCGGTACCTCCGTTCCCATCACCGGTGTAGTCCTTCTCCTATCCGGGCTCCGACGCTGTCACTCCGCAATCTGTCTACACACCCGGACCTTCCACCCATGAGCGTCAGCTGGAGCAGTTCATCGCGCTCTAGCTCGGCCTGCCTCGCCCTCCCCTCCACGAAAGTGCGAGTTACGTCATCTCCTGCTCGTCTACTGTTCCCTGCATGAATCAGAATGAGTTGCGGTCGTGTCCTACCTCCTCGTCTGTCTTGTCGTCTCCAGTAGCCCCCTTTACCCCCTCCCATGACAAGTCACCTGACTTGATGATTTCCAGTCTCGGTTTGCGCCCCTCTCCATCGCGTCCGCATCTCTTGCTTGCTGCCATGTGACTATTCGCAATCTGGCGACTCCGATCCAGGACCCTGCCGAGACCTGGATCATCGACTCTGGGATCACGCCTCACATGACGGCCTCTCATGAAGCCTTCAGTGTGCTTGGTCCTGTTGGCGATGTGTCCGGCGTCCGGACGGGCTTCGAACATGTGTTACCTGTCCACGGCGTCGGTGTCATTCTTTTTCGTGGTCCTACTGGTGATGTCTTCGTGACCGATGTCCTCTTCGTCCCCGGTCTTGAGCTCAGCCTCCTATCCGATACTGTCCTTGACTGTATGAGCATAGACGTTCTGCACTCGCGTGGTGTTGGCACTGTGTCATTGCGTCTGTCCGGTCTTGTCGTTCTATACGCCATCGCCAACGGCAACCTATGGCATGTGCCTCGTCTATCCTCCTCTCCTTCTGTTCCCTCTCCGTTAGCCGCCACAGACCATATGTTTGTCACCGGCACGCTCTCTCCACAGCATACACGTCTCTTGGACCGCCGCCTTTGCAACGTCCACTCTGTTACTGTAGATAGCATGCTCCACACCCAGTCGGCCAAAGGCCTTGACCCGGACACTTTTCCTCTGCCGTGCCCTGTAGAGTGCATTGATTGCGCTCAGGGCAAGATGTACCAGTCCACATACCCTCAATCCTTCTCTCTTGCATCCGCCCCTCTAGACCTGGTCCATTCCGATGTCATGGGTCCTCTCCCTACTGAGTCCTTCGGAGAGCATGAACACTATGTCCTCACCCTCACTGACGACTACTCTCGTTACCGTTGGGTCTTCTTCCTTCGGCAGATAGCGATATCGCTCTTGCCATTCGGGACTGGCTTGTCCTTGCGGAGCATGAGTGTGGTCGCTCTCTTCGTCGCTTTTGCTCCGATCGCGGCAGCGAGTACATGGGCGAGACCACGACCCTTCTCACCTCCAGCGGCATCCACCACGAGACGTCAGCGCCTTACATGCCCACCCAGAATGGCGTCTTCGAGCGGTGGAACCGTACCATGGCTGACGCTATCCGCACCATGCGGGTTGAATCTGGCCTCTTCGATGGCTTCTACTTTGAAGCCATGGCCTGTATGACGTGGGTCTGGAACCGGATTTCCCATGGACCCCTTCCTTGCCAGTCCACGCCGTACCAGCACTGGTGCTGTTAACGAGGTGTCGTTCGCCCGGCTCGCGTCTGGAGCTGCGTGGCCATTGTGTGGCTGCCTGCCCCGCAGCTTGGCGGCAAGCTCGTCCCCCATGGGCGTCCTTGCACCTTTCTCAGTGCCTCTCATCAATCCAAGGCCTGGCGCTTCTGGGATCCCTCCCGGCACTACATTGTCGAGTCCCACAATGCCCTCTTCTTTGAGGAGTTGTTTCCACGCGATATCTTGTGCTCCGACTCGTCGGTGTCCCTCCGATCATGTGGGGCAGTGGTGAGTCCATCCTCCGTCCTTCCACTTCCGGGTGGCACATCACTTGGTCCCTCCGAGCCGGTAGCCCCAATCGCGTCCGCTGGCCCCTCCGAGTCGGTAGCCCGAGTCGCGTCCGCTGGCCCCCCGGGCCGGAAGCCCGAATCGCGCCCGCTCGCCCATTCGGGTCGGTAGCCCCTGTCGTACCCGCTCTCCCTTCCAGGCCGGCAGCCTCAGTCGCGCCCGCTGGCCCCTCCGGGCCAACAATCCGAGTTGCGCCAGCAAGCCCCTCTAGGCCGGCAACCTCAGTCGCGCCCGCCGCCCCCCCCAGGCTGGCAGTCCCAGTCACGCCGCTGGCCCTTCCGAGCCGGCAACTCTAGTCGTGCCCGCTGGCCTCTCTGGGCCGGCAGCCCCAGTTGCGCCCACTGGCCCCTCCAGGCCGGCAGCCCCAGTCGCATCCGCTGGCCCCTCCGGGTCGGCACCTCCGCCTGCGTCCGCTGGTCGCTCCGCGCCAACAGTCTCGTCCGCCTCCACTAGCCCGTCGGACCAGGTGCCATCTCCTACTCTATCGGGCTACACGCATGGCCCAGTCAGTAGCCTCCAACCCACGCCGTCAGTGAGCGCCCAGACCGCCGTATCGCACCTTGTGGCGCCTCGACCCCCTGTCGCTCCACGTGTCTCTTCCACTCCTACGATCATGAGTCGGGACCCTGGCACCAAGGCCCTCGGCCTGACCACTTCAGCCATCATTGCAGACCTCCAGCCAGCTCCACACTGGGCTACACCATGCTCCATCACAAGCATCGGCATGATGTCATGGCTGTACTCATGCGCATCCCACCTGGATCTCGAGATGCATACGCTCTTGCAGTTCGCTCCACAGCACGCCCGAAGGACCTAGCCACCCTATGCGAGGGTCGAGCCTCTCCTGAGGCTGCACACTAGGATGCCGCCTGCGCCGACAAGCTCGCTGCTATCCGGTAGCACCACGTGCATGACCTCGTTGATCTCCCTCCAGGTCGGAAGGCCATCGGTGGCAAGTGAGTCTTCCGTCGCAAATGGAAGCCGGACGGGTCCTTCGACAAGTACAAGGCCTGCCTCACTGCCAAGGGGTTTGCTCAGGTCCCTGGGGTTGATTACGACCAGATCTTGGCCCCAATTGGTCGGTTCTCCACTAGCCGGGCACTCTTCAGCCTGGTTGCCCAGCATGGGTGGGAGCTGCATCAGATGGACGTGAGCAACGCTTTCCTCCATGGCTCTCTGGAGGGTGGGGAGCTCTACATGGTACAGCCGCCAGGCTTCGACGATGGCACTGGGAGAGTCTAGCGGCTACAGAAGGCCCTCCATGGTCTGAAGCAATCGCCTCGGTGCTGGAACCAGGAGATC
>SZWC01008300.1:74280-87908 GCA_023375785.1 Penium margaritaceum
AGAAAGAGAGAGAGAGAGAGAGAGAGAGAGAGAGCTCAGGGCGACACCGACGTCCGCGGCTTTCAAGAGACTGCCGATCCCACGCAGCGTACAGAGCTTGAGCGCGGATTCGACGAAGCTGCATTGCATGGTTTGGCAGGACGAGGCAGAAAAAGGGTGCCGGTAGAGTCGGACCGAGGCCGGCAGAGCGTCTCAGCAGGCAAGGCAAGCACGTCGGCACTCACCCCCATTGCGCTGTTGGCTCCGGTTGCCGCAGGTAACTGACAGCACTGAGGCGTTGCGAACTGGACGAGAGAACTTCAAGGCCAGCGGGTGGTCTACGGGTTCAGAGATCCAGTCCAGCGAACTTCACTTCACAGAACGGACGCTTGCACTTCAGTCAAAAATGCGATGACGCCTCCCTCAGGAGCGAGGGCAGTGCAGAACGTAGGGCCAGAAATGCCGCAGGGAGGGTGGGGGGGGGGCGGGACATGTCGGTTTGTCCCTTGCGGAAGCAGGAACTCACCTGCTCAGGTGTTGGAATCACTTCCGCCAATGGAAGAGTCGAAGTGAAGTTGGGTTTACATCTTCTTCACAAATCCTGAACAGTACGACACAATGCATTTTTTGGGGAATAACACATTGTGTGGAGTGAAGGTGCCCACTTCCAACGATGAGGTCAGAAAGTCTAGTAAAGGAAATAAGAAAATTGACAAGTTCAATATGAAGTCTCAAATTTCGTCAAAATAATTGACCATGAGGAATTTTTTAGAGTTTCTCCATAGTTCTTACAATTCAAAAAAACCTTCATTCACTCTTTGCGATTGCCCGGATGATGGTGGATGTCGTCTACAGAACAATGAAATATTTGCCTCAAAAAAGAAATTAATTATTGACACAACAATAGTGTTGCATAGCAGCTTCGCACAGCTTGAACACCTCCTTGACGAGAAACTAGGATAAGGTGCAAACTGGAAGCCTTAGTCAATTCCTGGGTTTCGGCCTAGACAACGAACATCCCATTAACGCAATTATAATTTTCTATCTAAAGGCGGGAATCAAATCCCACATGTGGCAGCTCGGACTTTGTCCACTTCACCTACACTTGAGAGTGGGGAGCTAATTGGCGGGAAGCCGTGACATCTCTTCCTCTCAGTGGGGAATAATGTACCATAGAAACTCCACATAGGGTCCCCTTTTATCACAGAAGTACCAAAAGCCTAGCCCTCTCCCCCTTTTTCAGGTCTACCCGACATGGATGACGTCAGCTTTGAGAGGAATATCCTCCCCAATCGCGGTTTTGAGCAAACATCTCAAGTAACTGTCCTCTCCCTACAACTTCAGGAGGTGAAACCGCCGAACCTTCCCTCACAAACAAAGCATCGAATTCCAAGCGCAAATACATCCCGGCTTGCCCCTTCAGTACGGCACAACTGGCTAAAAAAACAACACTTTCCATCGGGGGGATGGGTAATTCCACAAGCAGCTCAGCGAGCTGGTTGGGAACCCCCTCAATCAACGGTCACGACTGTTGGTTGGAACTACCTTCGATGGTGGACGTTAGTGGGTCAAGGCCGGCGGCCTGACTCCCACATACCCCAAGGAACAGAGTTCCTTGGGCACCTACCCCGGTGTGACATAAGTCACATGGAATGCAGGGTGTCCAATTCCCTGAAATTTCCCATCGTGAGATGCGGGCAGGGGTTAACCACCACGGAGGCGATGTTTCAGCCAAACCAAAAAAAGAAAAAAACATCCCGGCTCCTCCTTCATCGACATAACAATGTCGGCCTTCATCTCCTCCTCCCTCCTCAAACTGAACCTCTTACACATGCCGGTTCCTCTTCTGCATGTGCCGGTACTTGGGCTGGTCAGGCAGGTAGAACAGTCATACTCCCTTGTCCGCCTCATTCAACTTCCTCCATTCAACATGAAGCTAACACAGTTGGTGCCCACAACCCTCAGGTGCTACTCAACAATGTGCCTCATCTAGGATTTCCTCGAGTGACCTTTTTGTAGAATCGGATGTCATTCCAACTAATCATGACTCCCTCGCTGCCAACAGCACCCCGTCACACCCATGTGGTTCGGCCATGACCGGCTCCATGACAGGCATTGAAACCATACGCAATCAGCTTATATCTAAAAGGACAATCTTGCTGAATATGTATGCCCATTTTTCACTGCTTTAGGATGGTTCAGGAATAATGTGCCCCTTGTGGAGGCACAACCCCTAGATCCGTTCTAGAGTGACTCACTTATGTTTTGTCTCCTTTAAGATGTGACGTGGGATTGCACCTCGTGGATGAATGGTTAACTTGACCATGTTGCTAATTTGGTCAAGTGACAAATCATTCCTGTCTCCGTGCACATTTTGGTTGCAAAGGAAGATTCCAATAAAGGAATCCGTAGCTTCTTGGAAGCTACACAGTTCGTCTGCCACCTTGGCACTAGGATGCCTGCATGTCAAACCCAGAGCGCAAGTCCATTGGTTATGTGGCGAGCTCAAGCCATTGCTCAAGAATGTGCTTTTGAGTATTGAGCCATACACTCCTACCATTGGGATAGGCGAAGCCTATCCCAATGGTAGGAGTGTATGGCTCTGTTGTAGGAGCCAGGGTTCAAGTCCCATATGGTGGAGACTTCGTTTAGGCCGCTCTTGGGCCGGGCTGGCCAGGGCTTGAGTTCCCCATTGGGCAACTGCCCTGGGGGCCTGCGGTGCCCGTAAGATGACAAAGAAAAAAAAAAAAAACAGACATCTATGAAAATACTTGGCTTGCATGTTGATCAGTTAACCCTTGGTTAAGGCTCTCTTGCGTAATGAAAAATTGAGCTCTTCTTCGTACTCTTGAAGGTGAAGTGTACTCCTAGTTAATATTGGGATACACAACACAGTCATGCAAAAGAAGAAGGTGTAACAACCTTTGCGAGCTTTTCAGTTCTGTGGCTTCTCTGAAAGAGGTTGCTAGCTCAATAGCTAACAAAGAACTATGGGCCCGCACTTCTGGTTAGAGAAGTTTCGCGCACGTAATGCTAAGTCACATGCAATGAGAACGCCTTTTCTCTCACCCAACTTCTCTATTTACAGGTCAATATCAGTAGGAGGGGAATGCAACGGATATGCACCTTTTCTTCTTCAGAGTTTACACCAGCCTCCATCAGCCTACATCTGCTCGCAACGAGCAATGTGAGCAGGGCAAGCGGTCTTCCCTACTGACCAACAGCCCACAGTTTCCTCAAGCATAAGTGCATTGGCATCAATAACAAGTGCAGCAACAGTACTAGTTGTAGATGTAGGAATGTAAGGGACAGGAGAACCAGGATTTGGCAGTTTGAAATCATCATGGATGATAGAGGCTTGCTAGGATTTTTGGATGGAACCATCCCAACACTAACAAAGGATGGTGATGACCTTGTAGCATGGGTCAAGCTCAACAAGAAGGCTCTCTCTATTTTCTTGTCCTCTATACAGCCCTTACGTCTTTCACGCATATACAGGTGCACTGTAGCCATCACAGTACACACCAAACTAGGCAAGGTGTTCCAGACCTCCTCATCTCTTCATTTCTATAGAATTTCATCAGCATGAGATTGGGTGAAGGGGAGAATGTCTCCACCTTTATGTAGAAGTGTGAGACACTCCTGCAGCAAGCCACGAGTATGGAGTGGGACATAGACTCCGATATGCAGGCCATGATATTGCTGATGACCCTATCAGAGAGCCGAGGTCCTACAATCACAGTGGTCAGAGGATGGTCTGAAGATGAATTCTCCTATGCCACTATCTTGGATTACATGCTGAAGGAAGTCATGTGTCAAAGCACTAGTGAAGCAAACATGGCTGCCTTTGCTCCTCAAAGTAGTAGAACCTTTTGCAACATCTTCTTTTCTTGCTAAAGGAGAAGCAACAGCAGAGTCAGCAATGGTATGGATGTAAAACACCAAGGAAACTGCCACAATTGTGGCAAGGCTTGACCCTGGCCTCCCAAATGCAGGACACCTAGGTAGGAGGGAGGACATGGGGATGGAAAGAGAGGGAGAAATGGTGGAAATGATCCCACCAGCTTGATGGTTGATTGTGCCTCCAACAAAGGACGACGATACTTCTGCTAGATGGTCTCAAGAGGCAGCTGAGCAGCAGGTTCAAGATGAAGGACATGGATCCTTTGTATTGCTACCTTAGAATCAGCATCAAGCGGGACAGAGCAGTAGGTACAACCAGCCTCAACAATACAAAGTACATAAACTCCATCCTCAAACGTTATCAATATGGAGATTGCAAACCTGCCAGCACACCCATGAGCTTAGAGTGCAAGCTCTCCACCTGAATGTCCCCATCCAATGAAGTAGAGTAATATGACATGTTGGACACTCCATATCTGGTTGTAGTGGACAGTCGCCACCCGACCAGATGTAGCCCATGCTGTTGGGCAGGTGAGTCAGTTTGTAGCCAATCCTGGTCTACTGCACTGGCAGGCCGTGAAGTTCCTTATTCTACCTTTAGGGGATGCAAAATGTGCGAATCCAATTTAGAGACATCACTGGATCCGAGTAACTTAATCTGATGTATTCCACCGATGTTAATTCGGGAGGTAGGATAGGCGATAGAAAGTCCAGCTTGGACTTTGTGTACATGCAGAATGGAAGTGTTGTCAGTTAGGTGAGCCACAAGCAGGATGATATCTCTCTATAAACAGCTAAAGCCAAATATGTCACCTTGACTGAGGTTTGTAATGAGATCCAGTGACTAAGCAGCTTGATATCTGAGACAAGGATACCACAAACAACGACAACAGACATCAAGATTGACAACATGAGTGCCATTGAAATGTCCAAGAGTCTTGTCCTCTCCAAGTGCACACAATACATTGAAAAATACTCTACCACTATGCTTGGGACTTGGCCAGCATGCAGTCAGTGGAGCTTAAGTATATTGGTACCAAGCTAAACCGGGCCGATATGCTTACAAAGTTACTGGACAAGGATCTCCACCAGGCAAGCAGGCAAATATTTGCATGGTTAACGTAGATGATGAAGACTGATCACGGTAGCTGACGCAAGGTATAAGGGAGAGATCTGTTGAGCATGTATGTCCCTTGTTCACTATTGTGGAATGGCTCATGAATACTTTGTCCCTTGCGGAGGTATGATCCTTGGATCTATTGTTATACTTTGTGAGATGTAACCTGTGAGTACACCATGTGGAGGAATGGTTAAAGTAGCCATTTTGTTCATTTTGCCAATTAAGAGGTCATGACTTTGATCGTGGCCCCATGCACATCTTGTTTTGTAATGGAAGATTCCAATAAAGCTACACTGTTGGTTTGCCACCTTGGCACTATGAAGCTATGTGTCAAGCCCACATTGCAATTCCAATGGTGGTATGGGTGGCTCAAGCCATTGCTCAGGAATGCGCTTTTGAAATCTGGGACTCGACAAACATCTAGAAAAAGAACTTGTCTTGTATGTTGATCAATTAATCCTTGCTTGATGCTCTCTTGCGTAGTGAGGACTTTAGTGCTTCTTGAGATCTAATGCTAGGACGTTAATGTTCTTGAAGGTGAAGTGCATGCCTGATTAAGTTCAGGGTGCACAATACATACATGTCATGGAAAAAATGTGTAAATACCTTTGTGAGGTTTTCGGTTTTGCGGCTTCTCTGCCAGAGGTTGTTAGCTCAGCAGCTAAAGAGTCCAACGTAGGCCAGTTTGTAATAAGGAAAGTATGAACATGCTGACCAAGAAGTCCAACTAGCTTTTCTTTCTCATACTCTCCAATTCCTCCACAAACATGAAGGATGAGATCACCCATGATTTCTTGTGTATGATGCACCGGCCACCCTCGTAACATTTCTACATCAACCCTTGTCACAACCAAAGTGTTTCCTTCACAGACTATGGTCCATGGGAAAACTCTCTTGTCATATTATTCTGTCTAAGTGGATGACAATAACGACACCATCCCTGGTTTGGCTGTTTCATACTCTCGTTCCATCCATAAACCCGGAGGTTGGTCCTTAACTGATGTCTTATATTCTCCTATTTACCCTTCTCTCTCTTCTATAGTTATCCCCTGTTTTCACCACATAGATCATGAGCCAAAGGTGGAGGTGATCATGACGAAAATTATGTGCCTATACTTTGAAGCTTACAAACTCTGATTTATACTAATTATAAAACCTTCTGACGTTGTAATTGTCCTATGTTTCATTGATTTGACAATGTGGCATGACTTCACATGGTCGATATCCCAGATGGCTACAACGAGCCTTACTCTACTGGCATAAAGCAACTTTAGTGTCATGTTGAATCCCTCACCTGCGTCACCATTTCCACCATCTTTGGCACCCCTGTGCCACACCCCAAGGACCCCACCTTCTTGTATGCGGTGCCTGTTTTCACCCTCCCCAACTGCAACAAAGAAGTCATGATCAACTTATTGGACCTTGTGCGTGACTCTTGTGCAAGAAATCATCACCTAGAATACCATAACTTGTTTTCACTTTCCCCTTCTCACCCCCTGACAGGTGTTAAAACCAGCACTAAAGTGCTTCATCATGCTGGTATGCCCACTCATTCTCTTATGAACTGCTTTGTTCTTAGCCACTTCTCACTCACACGTGTTGTCCTTTGCAAAATGCCATATTAGCAACAAGATCGTATCTCCCCTTTTGCAGACAATCTGGGGCAATGTTTTCTCCGTCGAGAAAATGATAGAATACCATGTCTACAACCACTTATGCTATAGGAAGTACAAGCTCGATCAAAAAACGTTTTGAGCACATCAACACATGCACTCATGATATGGCCTACACTGCCTACCTTCCCAACCCAATAGAGATTCAGCTAGTTCTCAATGTCAGCAATGATCATACTTCCTTGAAGAGGAAGTTTGGATCCTAAGCATGGATGCAAATCCCTTTACCCTAGCTCGATGCCTTCTCAGTTGTGGATGTGTCATGTCTATCCTCGAATTTAACCCTGTTCCTTGTTTGTTGCCTGTGCCCATGTGGGCACCCTGCCCCATACGGGTACAGTTAACACATCTACGGCTCTTGACTCGTCTTGGCTCACACGTCTCTATCACATTCATAAGGGTAGTTCCCATCAACCATCAAGCAGGACTGCTTGGGGATACTGCCACAGATCCCGATAACCTCATCCTGTGACCTTTCATCAGCTTTGGTGATCTGCCTCCTTCAGAGTTCTTTTGTACTTTGTCACTAGTCAGTCTAGGACAGTCTAGCCCTTGCAGGAACAAGTGTATCCAGATCCTAGCTTACTCGTGGTTCTTTCGCTCCTGATCCCAGTTCCTATCTAGCTCGGTGGATATTCCATCACACTTTTCTCAAGCCACGGATTCATAAGCCTTACCAACTCATGCTCCCTTCTATGCATCCACCGTTCATACAATACCCCACCCGACTTCTAACTTGCTCTTCTCGGCGTCCAGGCGTCCTACGTATAGTTTTGAGAGTGGCAAGCTTAGCATGAAGCCTTGGACCTTATTGTCATAACAGACTGTAATACGGTACACACAACATGCCTTGAAGGCCAGAGATTGTTTCTTGTGAGTTCCCTATCGCTTACGTTGTCACAACTTATCTTTTTGTGGTCACATACACACTGGACGAGCGTATCGTGGCCACATGGACCTCCCACTGGACGACACTAATCCAAGGCATTGTTATTGAGTGTCCTTCATTTGGCTTTGTAAGTGAGTTGGAGGATTTGGGGGTCTTTTGGTTGTATTGGTGGGAGTCTGTCATATTTCTAGAGTGTAGTGTTAAAATTATCCACTAGATAGTCTGTTTTGTTAATTTGCGAGGAAGGCATTGAGCTCGGTCCAAAACGACCTACAATCTTCTGTGTTGGGAGAGGCATAGATTGAGGCGACTTTTAGAATGAGTTTGTGAAGGTACCGTACTAGTGTCTAAAAGGTGTTTAAAATATTGATTTGTACATTTCTTTGGTTTGGTACCAGACTGGTATGCTTGTTTTGGTATCCGTCCCCAACTTTTGACTTGGTCTCTTTAGTTAGCTTTTCCTTTCACACATAGGAGTATGTTTGACACTTGTTCTCCTACCATGACAGCGCTGGACTTCGCTGCCGGTGCTGCCAATATCCACACGTGCACAAGGTGTGAGAGGCTGGCATAGCGGGATTCCGTCTCCATACCATGGTAGGATGGAGACGTGGCACACAAAGCGGTGGATTCCATCGGTCAAAATACAAAAAATCAAACTTCATCTTAAACTTTTGAACTTCGAAAGGAGTGCGCACAGCCAAACTCAAGCCCCATCAAGCCCCCTTTTTTCTTCCTTAACACCGTTGGCGTGGAGTAGGATATCCCAGGGGTCAAAATGAAGGATTGCTCTGAGAAAAAGGAAGGAGAATTCCGGAGGAGAAATTGGGAGAAGATCTACAGACTGTTTGGGATCGAGTGTGCTTAGGGGAGGAGTGAGTGGGTTGACGTAATAATAGTTTGTTGGAGAAACATTCAAATTTTTATTTTGAAGATGTCGGGAGAACAAGCCTCCTGTGATCATGTTGTAAAAGGGTAATCTGTGGAGTTTCGTTTCGTTTCGTTTTTGGGACAACTCTGATGGATGGGGAGGAGCACATGATTGTCATGGAAAAGATGGGAGCACAGAGGGATGGCCATCCTAAGCCTTATATGCTCTTTTGAGAAGGGAGGGATTCCCTGTTCTTGTAAGGAGATGGATGAGTTCCGGAAGGAGGGGGAGAAGGGGAGGGGGGAGGGGGGATAATGTCCAAGAAAGTAGGGAGGGTGTGTCAGCTGATTGTTGGAGTTGAATTTCACAATTTTTTTCATAGAGAGTGACGAGAAGGACTCTGATTGGGAGGGGCTGCTGCAGTGTGTAATGAGGAAGATCTTGGGAATGGTGGAAGGCAGCACAATGATCAGGATTTTATGCAGGAAACATACTTTGAATCGGATGTCTGCGTTATGAGTTGCAGCGATAGGATGGCATGGAGAAGGGGAACTATCCAAGTGGAGTAGGGAGAGGGTTATTGATGTTTCCACTGGTTCTCTCTGATTTTTTCGTAAATAAATGTTTTTGATTGTGGTCGGAAGGGTCAGAAGATATGATACATTAGTGTCCTGGGTGGAGGAACATGCCCGGCTTGAGGTCAAAGTGTAGGAACCAAAG
The DNA here is from genome assembly GCA_023375785.1 of Penium margaritaceum. Classification (NCBI taxonomy): domain Eukaryota; kingdom Viridiplantae; phylum Streptophyta; class Zygnematophyceae; order Desmidiales; family Peniaceae; genus Penium; species Penium margaritaceum. Next base: position 83,436 of record SZWC01008300.1, read on the forward strand.
TACATCGTTAGGATCATTCTAATTCTTCTTATAGAACCATTTTTTCCTGGAATGTGCCGTGTGCTGTGAAGAAGGGGGGTGCCAGGGGGTAAAGTTTCCAGGGTGGTTGAGGGATTGAGGATGGGAGGGTTGACTGTGTGAGAGGGTGTGATATGGGAGGTCAAACATGGATGTACGAAGAGGGATGTTCACATGGTGGAGAGCAGGTCAGGGGAGGAGGACTTGAAACCATAGTTCTTGCTTTGGGTGTTGAGTTGTGAATTGTGTTTACTGCCATAGGGATTTTGCAGATAGCCTCCTGGCCAGGGTTGAAAGGGCTAGAGTACAGGGTTGCAAGGACACATTTTACTTTGGGTTTGGTGTGGTGAAAAGGGAAGATAAAGAGGAGAAAGGGAGACGATGGAAGGGAATTAGGGAGTGGGAGTTGTTCATATTGGTTCTGGTACTTTGCGAGTGTGGAAAGAAGGAAGGACTGATAAAGCTCTAGAGGGTAGTGGTCAAAGACGACTGCCAAGCTTGCGAGAGAAGCTTGAAGCCAAGGTGCTCACCTTAAGCTACGGAGGAAGCTGCAGGGAACAACAACATTGGTTGTGGACTCACAGGGAGGCAGAGAGGCTGCAGCCTTAGGAGACGAATGGACAGGTGGAGGGGAAGTGACAGGCTCCCATGCAGGTGAAGCGGGAGGGGAAGATGGAGGGACCAACGGAAGCACATGATCAGGTGTGTAAGTGGGAATTGACGTAGGCACAAGACCAGGTCTGTCAGCGGGGACTGAGGTAGGCACAAGATCATGTGTGCCACTGGAGAATGAGGGTGGCACATGACGAGGTGTGCCAGTGAGGACTAACGAGGCCAATAGACCCACGGCCATGATGGCTAGGCTGTCATCCACCAAAGATCGGATCACAGGGTTGGAGGGCTTGGACAGAGCCATCCACAGCCAACTGTCCCATCCGCCAGGAAATCCCACATGTGGGAACGTGGTCGGTGGCTAGTAACAGAATGATAGATATGTCTTGCACAGTGAGAGCCTCGAAGAAAAGGATATCTTGAGACTCAACAGTGCGGTGGTCAACGGGGTCCAAAAACTCCAGGCCTTTGACCGTGGGAAAATGCCAAGAAAAGCACACATGTGACCCCGAGGTGGAAGCTTGGATCCTTGCAGGTCTTCGCTGTACCAAGTGTAGGCAAGGGTTTCCCAGGCACGAGCGTGGCAAAGGTCAGGATGATGGCAAAAGCAGAGCTGGTAGGATGTCACATGGTCTGGAAAGAGGCCATGTAGCAGGCAGTTCCAGACCTGTGTTATGTAGATCATAGAAGTTCGTAAGGGTAAAGTACTCTTGAAGATCGCAGTCAGATAGCATGTTGTGAACCGCATCTTCCATGGTGCGGTTCCAACACTGGAAAACATCATTCTACTAGGATGTAACATCAGTGAGGAGCTGGTAAAAGACACCATGCTCACCAAAGAATACATCAATCTCACCTAGGAACTCACCACAATGATTCGACCGGAACGTGTGGAGTGTGTGATAAGACTGACACTCAGCCATCACCATCCACAAGAGCAGACGAATAACACCATCGTTCTCGTGGTGGGGACCATTGACCCAACGCATCCGGGTGAAGTCGTCATTCAAGGTAAGGATGTACCAACCTCTACCTAAGAGGGAATCGATTGGAAGAGGGCCAGGGAGGTCAAAGTGGACGAGCTCCAACTGGTGCAGTGTCCGGGAGGCAGAGTCAAGGTAAGTACAACCATGCATCTCCTTGGCATAAAAGAGGTGTATGGTATTGAGGAGCTTTTTTAAGAAAGCCGCATCAAGACCGAGGGATGGCGTGGTCCAAATGAGCTCACATGAGCTCACATGAACTCAATCTCACCTAGGAACTCAGTCTTTGAGCTCACATGGCAAAGTTCGTGATGCAGCAAACGCTCGTGCTCACTGGAAAGAACACATGTGACTAACATAGGTGTATTTTGGGATGAAGAGGAGGGAACAAAGGGAGCACATCAAGTAACATGATGTTGATTATCCATAACTAAGACATGGAACACTATGGCATGAGTGTCTCAATTATTTGTTGTAGTACAGTCAACAAAGTGCTCAACAAAAAGACACATTGTGGTGCATGCACGAAGAGAGAGTAGGCTGAGCTCAAGAGAAAGAACAAAGAGCATATCAGAGATGTACAAGGTATCAAACAGAATGCCAGATTTCACAGACCCAGGACCCTGGACTGAACAGATTCTGTGCAAACGGACAAATTAGACCCAATGAAACCTAGAACATCGAAGTCACAACGACCACGGGTCATGTGATGAGTGGCACCTGATTCAATGATCTAGGTACCACTTGCCTCAAGATCTGTCGTTCACACTGAAAAATGTGCCATTGAATAGTTTACCTATGTTTGATTCTTAGTAAAGGACTTGAAATGATGATGGAAAACACAAAAATGTGACATATTAATCCAAGCTGTGCTGTCAGGTCCATCCTCATCACACTAAAATAAAGCTCCTTCACAAGCGTCATCATGGGCAACAAACACAATGGGAAAATGAATTTTTTTACCACTTCATTGTGACATTGCGCTGGCCTTTAAAAGATGACAAAGTGCAAAGCGCCAGCAGTTGACAAAGCTACGCAATGGTGGGATCATGAGTGTCCTGATCTTGACTGTTGTAGAGGAAACGGATTTCTCTGCCTCTATCATGGTCGTGATGCAAATTGCCTATGTTGTGCTGTAAGATAACTTCTATGCATACGCCACCTGGAGGTGTCTAGTGATCCACCTCCAATCAAGGGGCTAAGGGCACTCCGAGTAGCGATGTGCTCCTCCTTGACCTCGAATACCACCACGTCCCTTGCTACGCGCCTTCTTCCCCTGCTTTCATTGTGTGGCTGTTGCAACATCCTAAGCCTAGCCAGTTGGAGGAGAGGGAGAGGAGGATGGAGTGGTGGAGGAAAATTTGGAGATGAATGGGGTTGGGAGTGATGGAGGTATTGCATTCACCTTAATTAAAATTGTACATCCCTGATGAGCACGGGACGCCTCCTTAGCCAATGTTTCTTGAAGATAGTAAAACTAGGCCAAGAGGAGGAGCTACATGGACTCTAAAATCTTGGAGAGCGCCTTATGGTCAAAGCTAGAGAAGAGGCCAGCGTGCTCCTGATGCATCCCCAACATGACGGTGTCAAGGGCCCACAACCTCGTCCTGCCACCAATCTCGAAGCATGCACAGATTCATATGGCGTGCCTCTAGTAGTTGGGTGAAAGATCTCAGGATCACAGACTGAGACTGTGACGCAGGATCACAGACTGAAATATCTCAGGATCACAGGCTGTCACAGACTGACAGCCTGCCTTTGTCACACGTGTCTCCACAGGGAATAGCGTCAGGGCCAGCTCCCTGCCTCCTCGCGGTCTACCCCAGTCCCAATTTCCTGCTGAGCTGAAGAAGTGATGGAAATCGACAAATGTCTCTTATAATATAGTGCAGAGCATCGACCTTGCTCCTGTCTGGAACTGGCGAGCGTCTACGGTCTGGTAATGCTTGTGTAGGGCCAGACACCCTCCGTATCACCCCACATCTAGAACAATACCTCCCAACAATCGAAGCCGGCCTCACTCTCGTAGTGGGATGGAGGAATCTTAAAGTCCTTTGGCCACCAATCCGTAGGGAGGATGAACTCATGTTCAGAAGGAGTTTTGTGCAACACATGAGGGAGAACACCTCAATTAGAGAACCCTTCCATCTGCCTTAAGAGGCGTTGAAGCACAAGTGGCATTAGCGTGTCAGGCCGTGATCCCAGTCACAGTTCATGAAGTCACTCCTCAAGCATGCGACTTGCACTCATGTGTGAATCTGCATCTGACAACTCTGCATCCTCAGTGTCATCTTGCTCAAGGGGATGTTGCTGTCTGGATGAAAGATTAGAGGTGGATTGTTGGATCGATGGTGTACCTTCAACAGTTACAGTTCCATCTGGCGTCTGCTCGAGAATACTTGAGCGTCCTTGTAGTAGTTCACGGATCTCTTGGAGTGCATTGCTCCCGGCCTGCTCTTCTTGGTGCATCTTGTCTTGTGCACACTGAAGGTCATCAATTATTCACTCATTGTGCCTGACACGAGGAAGCTTAAGCATCGGCCGGCTCCTTGCCCTTCTCATTGCCTGGTAGCATGTGTGTTGCTCAGTATGGATTGGGATGCAAAACTCCTTAATATGGAATTTTTCAGCATTTCTTGAGAATTTGGAACGCTCGAAAAAATGATATCTTGCTGAAAAAAATGCAAAAGCAATGGTAATGCCAGCATTCTACTTGCTGATGCCACCAAGGGTGTGCTGACGTCAGCAAGCAGAGTCAATAATGTCAAAAGGGTTGGAACCTGGTGAACCTCATCTAGATTTCTTGAACATGTTTCTCTCTCTCTCTCTCTCTCTCTCTCTCTCTCTCTCTCTCTCCCTC
>SZWC01008301.1:7345-19516 GCA_023375785.1 Penium margaritaceum
GGAGATATGAATTTTCGAAGTTTCGGGGGTCATGGACCGTCGATGTCTGGGTGGGCATGGGTGATGGCTCCATGCCTTAGCCTGAGAAAAGAAAAAGGCAAGAGGTCCAGGGTCAAGACCTGATGGGAGAAATATCCAAAAAGGTCCTTGGTCTTAGGATTGCCTTGTCAGAGTGTGCTGACTAGGATAAAGGTACCTCTCCTTACTTTTTAGGTGAGGTGAGATCCTTGTGTGCTAGCCATGGACACATGGCGATTCTCCATGGGTTTGTGGGTTATGTGACCACTAGGAGTGTGCCATGAGAGCATTCTCTAGCTCTCTAGGTCGTGTGTGAGTGGTCAGCCTGATTGCTAGGCTGATTTCCTCCCTTGTGTGAGATTATGGACTCTAGTGTGTGAGCCTTAGCCTCCATGGCTAAGTGGTGTGGCTTGTGAGAGGGCTGACTTGCCCAAGCTCTAGCTCTATATGTACTCCATCATTTTGAGTGATTGAACAACCATTCTTCAGCACGAGTGATGCCCTTCCAATCACACATGCTCGCTGCTCCAAGGCTCCCTCTCTCCTCAAGTTCCAACAGGAAGTTGGGTTGGAAGTTGGATTGGATGTTGGGTTGGAAGTTTGGATGGCAGTTGGGATGGCGGTTGGGATGGAAGTTAGGTTAAAAGTTGGGTTGGAAGTTGGGTTGGAAGTTGGGTTGGAAGTTGGGTGATAAAATGAATTGTACGTTTGGTTGGAAGATGGGTTGGAAGTTGGGTTGAAAATTGGATTGGAAGTTGGGTTGGAAGTTGGGTTGGAAGTTTGGTTGGAAGTTGGGTTGGAAGTTGGGTTGGAGGTTTGGGTGGAAGTTGGATTGGAAGTTGGGTTAGAAGTTGGGTTGGAAGTTGGGTTGGAAGTTGGGATGGAAGATGGGATCAAAGTTGGATTCGGAGCTCGGTTGGATGTTGGGTTGGAAGCTGGATTAAACGTTGGGTCGGAAGTTGGATTGGAAGTTGGGATAAAAGCAGGGATAGAAGTTGGGTTGGGAGTTAGGTTGGATGTTGGGTTGGAAGTCGTGTTGGATGTTGGGTTACAAGTTAGGTTGGAAGTTTGATTGGAAGTTGGGCTGGAAGGTGGGTTGAAATTTGGGTTGGAACTTGGGTTGGAAGATTGGATGGAAGTTGGGATGGAAGTTGGGTTAGAAGTTGGGTTGGAAGTTCGGTTGAATGTTAGGATAGAAGTTGGGTTGAAAGTTGGGTTGGAAATTGGGTTGGAAATTGGATTAGAAGTTGGGTTGGAAGTTGGGTTGGAAGTTGGATTGGAAGTTGGATTGGAAGTTGGGTTTGAAATTGGGTTGGAAGTTGGGTTGGAAGCTGAGTTGCAAGTTGGGTTGGAAGTTGGTTTTGAAATTGGGTTTGAAATCTGGTTGGAAGTTGGGTTGAAAGTTGGGTTGGAAGTTCGGTTGAACGTTGGGTTGGAAGCTGGGTTAGAATCTAGGTTGGAATTTGGGTTGGAAGTTGGGTTGGAAGTTGCGTTGGAAGTTGGGTTGGAAGTGGGGCTGGAAGTTGGGTTGAAAGTTGGGTTGGAAGTTGGGTTGGAAGTTGGGATGGAAGTTGGGATGAAGGTTGGGTTGGAAGTTGGGTTGGAAGTTGGGTTGGAAGTTGGGTTGGGAGTTGGGATGGACGTTGGGATAGAAGTTTGGTTGGAAGTTGGGTTGGAAGTTGGGTTGGAACTCGGGCTGGAAGTTCGAATAGAAGTTGGGTTGGAAGTTGGGTTTGGAGTTGGGATGAAGCTGGGATGGAAGTTGGGTTGGAAGTTTGGTTGGAAGTTGGGTTGGAATTTGCATTGGAAGTTGGGTTGGAAGTTGTGTTGGAGGTTGGGTTGGAAGTTGGGTTGGAAGTTGGGTTGGATGTTGGGATGGAAGTTGGGATGGAAGTTGGGTTTGATGTTGGGATGGAAGTTGGGATGGAAGTTGGGTTGAAAGTTGGGTTGGATGGTGGGTTTGAAGTTGGGTTGGAAGTTGGGTTGGACGTTGGGTAGGAAGTTGGGTTGAATGTTGGGTTGGAAGTTGCGTTGGAAGTTGTGTTGGATGTTGGGATATAAGTTGGGATGGAAGATGGGTTCGATGTTGGGATGGAAGTTGGGATGGAAGTTGGGTTGGAAGTTGGGTTGGAAGGTGGGTTGAAAGTTGGCTTGGAAGTTGGGTTGGAAGTTGGGTTGGAAGTTTGGCTGGAAGTTTGGTTGGAAGTTGGGTTGGAACTTGGGTTGGAGGTTGGGTTGAAAGTTGGGTTGAAAGTTGGGTTGTAAGCTGGGTAGAAATTTGGGTTGGAAAATGGGTTGCATGTTGGGATGGAAGTTGGGTTGGAAGTTGGATTGGAATTTGGGTAGGAACTTGGGTTGGAAGTTGGGTTGGAAGTTGGGTCGAAAGTTGGGTCGGAAGTTGGGTTGGAAGTTGGGATGGAAGTTGGGATGGGATTTGGGTTGGAAATTGGGTTGGAAGTTGGGTTGGAAGTTGGGCTGGAAGTTCGGATTGAAGTTGGGTTGGAAGTTGGGTTGGGAGTTGGGATGGAAGCTGGGATGGAAGTTGGGTCGGAAGTTGGGTTTGAAGTTAGGTTGGAATTTGGGTTGGAATTTGGGTTGGAAATTGGGTTGGAAGTTGGGTTTGAAGTTGGGTTGGAAGTTGGGTTGGATGTTGGGATGGAAGATGGGATGGAAGTTGGGTTTTATGTTGGGATGGAAGTTGGGATGAAAGTTGGGTTGAAAGTTGGGTTTGACGGTGGGTTGGAAGTTGGGTCGGAAGTTGGGTTGGACTTTGGGCTGGAAGTTGAGTTGGAAGTTGGGTTGAAAGTTGGGTGGAAAGTTTGGTTGAAAGTTGGGTTTGAAGCTGGGTTGTATGCTGTGTTGGAAGTTGGGCTGGAAGTCGTACTGGAAGTTGGGTCGGAAGTTGGGTTGGAAGTTGGGTTGGAAGTTGGGTTGGAACTTTGGTTGAAAGTTGGGTTGAAAGCTGGGTAGAAAGTTGGGTTGGAAGTTGGGTCCTTGTTGGGTTGGAAGTTGGGAGAGGAGTTGGATTGGAAGTTGGGTTGGAATTTGGGTTGGAAGTTGGGTTGGAAGTTGGGTTGAAAGTTGGGTTGGAAGTTGGGTTGGAAGTTAGGATGGAAGTTGGGATGAAGGTTGGGTTGGAAGTTGGGTTGGAATTTGGGTTGGAAGTTGGGTTGGAAGTTGGGTTGAAAGTTGGGTTGGAAGTTGGGTTGGAATTTAGGATGGAAGTTGGGATGAAGGTTGGGTTTGAAGATGGGCTGGAAGTTGGGTTGGATGTTGGGTTGGAAGTTGGGCTGGAAGTTAGGTTGGATGTTGGGATGGATGTTGGGATGGAAGTTGGGTTTGACGTTGGGATGGAAGTTGGGATGGAAGTTGGATTGAAAGTTGGGTTGGACGGTGGGTTAGAAGTTGGGTTGAAAGTTAGGTTGGACGTTGGGTTGGAAGTTGAGGTGGAAGTTGGGTTGGAAGTTGGGTTGGAAGTTGGGTTGGATGTTAGGTTGGAAGATGGGATTGAAGTTGGGTTTTAAGTTGGGATGGAAGTTGGGATGAAAGTTGGGTTGAAAGTTGGGTTTGACGGTGGGTTGGAAGTTGGGTGAAAAGTTGGGTTGGACTTTGGGTTGGAAGTTGAGTTGGAAGTTGGGTTGAAAGTTGGTTGGGAAGTTGGGTTGAAAGTTGGGTTGGAAGCTGGGTTGTATGCTGTGTTAAAAGTTGGGCTGGAAGTTGTGTTGGAAGTTGGGTTGGAAGTTGGGTTGGACTTTGGGTTGGAAGTTGAGTTGGAAGTTAGGTTGGAAGTTGGGTTGGTAGTTGGGTTTAAATTTGGGTTGGAAGCTCGGTTGGAAGTTAGGTTGGAAGGGTACACGAAGTTGGATTGGAAGTTGGGTTGGAAGATGGGTTGGAAGTTGGGATGGAAGTTGGGTTGGAAGTTGGGTTGGATGTTGGGTTGGACGTTCGGTTGGAAGTTAAGTTTGAAGTTGGGTTGGAAGTTGGGTTGGAAGTTGGGTAGAACGTTGGGCTGGAAGCTGGGTTAGAAGCTGGGTTGGAAGTTGGATTGGAAGTTGGGTCGAAGTTGGGTTGGAAGTTGGGTTGGAAGTTGGGTTGGAAGTTGGGTTGGAAGTTGGGTTGGATGTTGGGGTGGAAGTTGGTATGGAAGTTGGGTTGGAAGTTGGGATGGAAGTTAGGTTGGAAGTTGGGTTGGAAGTTGGGGTGGAAGTTGGGTTGGAAGTTGGGTTGGAAGTAAGGCTGAAGTTTGGGTTGGAAGTTGGGTTGGAAGTTTGGTTGGAAGTTCGGTTGGAAGTTGGGTTGGAACTTTGGTTGGAAGTTGGGTTGAAAGTTGGGTCGAAAGCTGGGTAGAAATTTTGGTTGGAAGTTGGGTTCCATGTTGCGTTTGAAGTTGGGTTGGAAGTTGGATTGGAAGTTGGGTTGGAATTTGGGTTGGAAGTTGGGTTGGAAGTTGGGTTGAAAGTTGCGTTGGAAGTTGGGTTGGAAGTTGGGATGGAAGTTGGGATGAAGGTTGGGTTGGAAGATGGATTGGAAGTTGGGTTGGATGTTGGGCTGGAAGTTGGGTTGGACGTTGGGTTGGATGTTGGGATGGAAGTTGGGATGGAAGTTGGGTTTGACGTTGGGATGGAAGCTGGGATGGAAGCTGGGTTGAAAGTTTGGTTGGACGGTGGGTTGGAAGTTGGGTCGGAAGTTAGGTTGGACGTTGGGTCGGAAGTTGAGGTGGAAGTTGGGTTGGAAGTTGGGTTGGAAGTTGGGTTGGAAGTTGGGTTGGAAGTTGCGTTGGATGTTGGGATGGAAGATGGGATGGAAGTTGGGTTTTAAGTTGGGATGGAAGTTGGGATGAAAGTTGGGTTGAAAGTTGGGTTTGACGGTGGGTTGGAAGTTGGGTTGGACTTTGGGTTGGAAGTTGAGTTGGAAGTTGGGTTGAAAGTTGGGTGGGAAGTTGGGTTGAAAAATGGGTTGGAGGCTGGGTTGTATGCTGTGTTGGAAGTTGGGCTGGAAGTCGTGTTGGAATTTGGGTTGGAAGTTGGGTTGGACTTTGGGTTGGAAGTTGAATTGGAAGTTTGGTTGGAAGTTGTGTTGGTAGTTGGGTTGGAAGTTGGGTTGGAAGCTGGATTGGAAGTTGGGTTGGAAGGGTACTGGAAGTTGGATTGGAAGTTGGGTTGGAAGTTGGGCTGGAAGTTGGGATGGAAGTTGGGTTGGAAGTTGGGTTGGATGTTGGGTTGGAAGTCGGGTTGGAAGTTGGGATGGAAGTTGTGATGAAGGTTGGGTTGGAAGATGGGTTGGAAGTTGGGTTGGATGTTGGGTTGGAAGTCGGGTTGGAAGTTGGGATGGAAGTTGTGATGAAGGTTGGGTTGGAAGATGGGTTGGAAGTTGGGTTGGATGTTGGGTTGGAAGTTGGATTGGAAGTTGGGTTGAAAGTTGGGATGGAATCTGGGTTGGAAGTTGGGTTGGAATTTGGGTTGGAAGTTGGGTTGGAAGTTGGGTTGAAAGTTGGGTTGAAAGCTGGGTAGAAAGTTGGATTGGAAGTTGGGTTCCATGTTCGGTTGGAAGTTGGGTTGGAAGTTGGATTGGAAGTTGGGTTGGAAGTTGGGTTGGAAGTTGGGTTGGAAGTTGGGTTGAATGTTGGGTTGGAAGTCGGGTTGGAAGTTGGGATGGAAGTTGTGATGAAGGTTGGGTTGGAAGATGGGTTGGAAGTTGGGTTGGATGTTGGGTTGGAAGTTGGGTTGGAAGTTGAGTTGGATGTTGGGATGGATGTTCAGATGGAAGTTGGGTTTGACGTTGGGATGGAAGTTGGGATGGAAGTTGGGTTGAACGTTTGGTTGGATCGTGGGTTGGAAGTTGGGTTGGAAGTTAGGTTGGACGTTGGGTTGGAAGTTGAAGTGGAAGTTGTGTTGGAAGTTGGGTTGGACTTTGGGTTGGAAGTTGGGTTGGATGTTGGGATGGAAGATGGAATGGAAGTTGGGTTTTAAGTTGGGATGGAAGTTGGGATGAAAGTTGGGTTGAAAGTTGGTTTTGACGGTGGGTTGGAAGTTGGGTTGGAAGTTGGGTTGGACTTTGGGTTGGAAGTTGAGTTTGAAGTTGGGTTGAACGTTGGGTGGGAAGTTGGGTTGAAAGTTGGGTTGGAAGCTGGGTTGTATGCTGTGTTGGAAGTTGGGCTGGAAGTTAAGTTGGAAGTTGGGTTGGAAGTTGGGTTGGACTTTGGGTTGGAAGTTGAGTTGGAAGTTGGGTTGGAAGTTGGGTTGGTAGTTGGGTTGAAAGTTTGGTTGGAAAGGGTACTGGAAGTTGGATTGGAAGTTGGGTTGGAAGTTGGGTTGGAAGTTGGGATGGAAGTTGGGTTGGAAGTTGGGTTGGATGTTGGGTTGGAAGCTGGGTTGGAAGTTGGGTTTGAAGTTGGGTTGGAAGTGGGGTTGGAAGTTGGGAAGAAAGTTGGGCTGGAAGCTGGGTTAGAAGCTGGGTTGGAAGTTGGGTTTGAAGTTGGGTTGGAAGTGGGGTTGGAAGTTGGGAAGAAAGTTGGGCTGGAAGCTGGGTTAGAAGCTGGGTTGGAAGTTGGATTGGAAGTTGGGTCAGACGTTGGGTTGGAAGTTGGGCTCAAAGTTGGGTTCAAAGTTGGGTTGGAAGTTGGGTTGGATGTTGGGGTGGAAGTTGGTATGGAAGTTGGGTTCGAAGTTGGGATGGAAGTTGGGATGGATGTTGGATTGGAAGTTGGGTTGGAAGCTGGGTTGGAAGTATGGTTGAAAGTTGGGTTGGAAGTTGGGTTGGAAGTTGGGTCGGAAGTTTGGTTGGAAGATGGGTTGGAAGTTGGGTTGGAACTTTGGTTGTAAGTTGGGTTGAAAGCTGGGTTGAAAGCTGGGTAGAAAGTTGTGTTGGATGTTGGGTTCCATGTTGGGTTGGAAGTTGGGTTTGAAGTTGGATTGGAAGTTCGGTTGGAAGTTGGGTTGGAAGTTGGGTTGGAAGTTGGGTTGGATGTTGGGATGGAAGTTGGCATGGAAGTTGGGTTTGACGTTGGGATGGAAGTTGGGATGCAAGTTAGGTTGAAAGTTGGGTTGGACGGTGGGTTGGAAGTTGGGTTGGAAGTTAGGTTGGACATTGCGTTGGAAGTTGAGGTGGAAGTTGGGTTGAAAGTTGGGTTGGAAGTTGGGTTGAAAGCTGGTTTGGAAGCTGTATTGTACGCTGGGTTGGAAGTTGGGCTGGAATTTTTGTTGGAAGTTGGGTTGGAAGTTGGGTGGAATTTTGGTTGAGATTGAATTGGAAGTTGGGTTGGAAGTTGGGTTGAAAGTTGGGTTGGAAGCTGGGTTGGAAGTTTGGTTGGAACGTGGGCTGGAAGTTGGGTTGGAAGTTGGTTTGGAAGTTTGGGTCCAAATTGGGTTGGAAGTTGGGTTGGAAGTTGGGCTGGATGTGGGGATGGAAGTTGGGATGGAAGTTGGGTTTGAATTTGGGATGGAAGTTTGGATGGAAGTTGGATTGGAGGTTGGGATTGATGTTGGGTTGGAAGTTGAGTTGGAGGTTGGGTTGGAAGTTGGGTTGGAAGTTGGGTTGGAAGTTTTGTTGGAAGTAGGGTTGGAAGTTGGGTTGGAACTTTGGTTGGAAGTTGGGTTGAAAGTTGGGTTGAAAGCTGGGTAGAAAGTTGGGTTGGAAGTTGGATTGCATGTTGGGTTAGAAGTTGGGTTGGTAGTTGGATTGGAAGTCGGGTTGGAAGTAGGGTTGCAGTTGGGTTGGAAGTTGGGTTGAAAGTTGGGTCTGAAGTTGGGTTGGAAGTTGGGATGGAATTTGGGATGAAGGTTGGGTTGGAAGTTGGGTTGGAAGTGGGTTTTGAACTTGGGATGGAAGTTGGAATGGAATTTGGGTTCGAATTTGGGTTGGAAGTTTGGTTTGAAGCTGTGTTACAAGTTGGGCTGGAAGTTCGGATGGAAGTTGGGTTGGAAGTTGGGTTGGAAGTTGGGATGGAAGCTAGGATGGAAGTTGGGTTGGAAGTTGGGTCGGAAGTTGCGTTGGAATTTGGGTTGGAAGTTGGGTAGGAAGTTGGGATGAAAGTTGGGTTGGAAGCTGGGTTGGATGCTGGGTCGGAACTTGGGTTGGAAGTTGGGTTGGAAGTTGGGCTGGAAGTTTTATTGGAAGTTGGGTTGGAAGTTGGGTGGAAGTTGAGTTGAGATTGTGTTGGAAGTTCGGCTGGAAGTGGGGTTGGATGTTGGGTTGAAAGCTGGGTCGGAAGCTGGGTTGGAAGTTGGGTTGGAATGTTGGTTGGAAGTTGGGTTGGAAGTTGGGTTGGAAGTTGGGTTTGAAGTTGGGATGGAAGCCGGGTTGGAAGTTGGGTTGGAAGTTGGCTTGGAAGTTGGGTTGGAAGTTGGGCTGGAAGTTGGGTTGGAAGTTGGGTTGGAAGTTGGGATGAAAGTTGGGTTGGAAGTGTCGGAATCTTGATCACGACTCATACGGTTCAACCGGGTTCTCCTCTGATTCCCTGACGTCATCCAACTCTCCGCTGGATACCCGATGAAGGGAAAATGGAAAAGCTAGTCCAGTCCCGGTTCACCTTCCGCATCCTGCCTCCGGTACAACTCAGATGGCCTGACCAATCAGACCTTTTTGGTTTAAACATCCGACCGTCCAAACCTGCCACGACCAACGCCAACGGACCTTCGACGCCAAGCAATGTGGTAAGATCTGCCGTCAACGGTCCTGCTCCCTGGTCCGTTTGCCGTGGCGGCCACCAAGGGTCAACAGAAGAAGCACGTCATCCACTCCAACTGGGAAGACTCCCAAGAGGACAAGATCGTACGGAGTCGCACCGTGCCTCCGCACTACACAGACACATAAGCAGGAGCAGCATCACAATGGTGGCTGCGGCTTCACATCTCGCACCGCCCACCCTAACTGGTGTAGGCACCTGTTCTCTAGCTCTAGGACTAGCTTGTACTGATACCAGTAGGACCCATGTATTCAGCTGGCTCAGTTAATTCCTTCTCAGTATTCCTTCGTCATCATTTTCCTGAGTTCAGTTACCGGTCATGGTCCCATCGCTCTCATCGCTGTTCTCGTTGCCTCCACTCAATCACCTATTGCTTCTGCAAAGTGTTCTGGGTCCTCTGCTTCTCGTTTGTGCTCAGGCCTTTGACCCTCAGGCACCTGCACTTCCCAGCCGTGCCTCAAAGCCGTTATCTGCTCCTCACTCGGTGCTGTGCCCGAACCGCGGTGGTCCTCTGTCTGCGCTTCGGTGCCTAATCATCCTTCACCACTGAAGTGCCGCTTTTTAGCACTCATCCTTTGTGCTTCGCCGCCTTAGCTCCTCGCGCTGACTTCTTTTGCCCTCACACTTTTGTTAATGCTGTGAAGTCATCATCCGTCAGCCCTCCGCACCTTCGTGGCAGCTCCCGCACCACTTGCTCCTTTACTCCTCTGCATGCTCCACTGCTCCCATTAGCCTGATAGGAAGCTGGGTTAGAAGCTGAGTTGGAAGTTGGGTTGGAAGTTGGGTTGGAAGTTGGGTTGGAAGTTGCGTTAAAAGTTGGGTTGGAAGTTGGGTTGGAAGTTGGGTTGGAAGTTGGGCTGGAAGCTGGATTGGAAGTTGGGCGGGATGTTGGGATGGACGTTGGGTTGGAAGTTGGGTTGGAAGTTGGGATGGAAGCTTGGATGGAAGTTGGTTTGGAAGTTGGGTTGGAAGTTAGGTTGGAATTGGGTTGGAAGATGGGTTGGAAGTTCGGATGAGAGTTGGGTTGGAAGCTGGGTTGGATGCTGGGCTGGAAGTTGGGTTGGAACTTGGGTTGGAAGCTGGGTTGGAAGTTGGGTTGGAAATTGGGTTGGAAGTTGGGTTGAAAGTTGGGTTGGAAGCTGGGTTAGAAGCTGGGTTAGACGTTGGGTTGGAATTTGGGTTGGAAGTTGGGTTGGAAGTTGGGTTGGAAGTGTCAAAAGAATGCAGGTATGAGAACAGCAGTAGCAGAGGCAAGCAGAAGCATCGGAACAAGCGCAAGACTGCCACCAAAGTTACGTAAGCGAGAGAAGTCCCAAGGAGTTAGTCACAGAGCTTGACAGAGGTCGAGACGAGGTAGAACAGGTGTTGAGAGGGATAGAGAGAAAGCCCAAGAGTGAAATGAGTGATGACTGGTTGAGGATTGAGCGAAGGAGCGAGAGTGATGGAGCAAAGAGTTGAGGACTGGGAGAGGGTGGTGAAGGCAGGAGATGCGAAGAGCGAGCAGAGCGAAGACACGGCAGTGAAGCCGCGGAACCAAAGGGGACCAGGATGGGCATAACTGTTCTGGTTAAATCGAGGGAATGAATATCCTCGGTAGTAAAGGACAGAATAGGGCAAATGAGCAAAGCAACAGGTTCTTCCCGCTAGCCGGACGCGGGTGACAGGTGTCACTTTATTAGGAGATACCATGGTCTCTGATCTTTCTTCGACAGTTAAGGCAGGAAGGACAGTGATTCGTCCTGTTAGTGGGGGAGAACGGCACGATGGCTGAAACTGTAAGCAATCCAGTTCTTTCACCATGCCTGCTTGCACATGTTGTGCCAGATAAGTGGGCCTGTGCGAGCCTCCTGTATTAGATGGCGATAAGAAGGATGCAGGAGGGATTGAAGGTATGTACACACAATCCGGAGAGTCTGGTGGTAGGTGGCAGTGTGTGGTCTATGGAAGGGGTTTTGATCGTATCTCTCGAGGAGGAGTGCGTCAACAAAGTACTCGGCGAGTGTGACCCACCCCCTAGCGTGTAGAAGTGTTGCTTCCATCCACGTCATTGCATTCTTGCCGCATTCAGCCAGGAATGGGATGTAAGCTGGGATGGAAGTTGGAATGAAAGTTGGGATGGAAGTTGGGATGGAAGTTGGGTTGGAAGTTGGGTTGGACGTTGGGTTGACCGTTGGGTTGGAATTTGAGTTGGAACTTGGGTTCAAAGTTGGGTTGGAAGTTGGGTTGGAAGTTGGGTTGGAAGTTGGGTTGGAAGTTGGGTTGGAAGTTGGATTGGATGTTGGGTTGGAAGTTGCTTTGGTAGTTGGGTTGGAAGCTGGGTTGGAAGTTGGGCTGGAAGCTGGGTTGTAAGTTGGGATGGAATCTGGGTTGGAAGATGGGTTGGAAAATGGGTTGGAAGTTGGGTGGGAATTTGGGTTGTAAGTTGGGCTGGAAGTTGGGTTGGAAGTTGGGATGGAAGTTGGGATGGAAGATGGGATGGAAGTTGCGTTGGAATTTGGGTTGAAGTTTAGTTGGAAGTTGGGTTGGAAGTTGGGTTGGAAGTTGGGTTGAAAGTTGGGTTGGAAGCTGGGTTGGAAATAGGGTCAGAACATGGGTTGGAAGTTGGGTTGGAAGTTGGGTTGGAAATTGGGATGGAAATTGGTATGGATGTTGGGTTGGAAGTTGGGTTGGAAGTTGGGATGGAAGTTGGGTTGGAAGTTGGGTTGGAAATTGAGTTAGAAATTGGGTTGGAAGCTGGGTTAGAAGCTGGGTTGGAAGTTGGGTTGGAAGTTGGGTTGGAAATTGGGTTGAAAGTTGGGTTGGAAGTTGGGTTGGAAATTGAGTTAGAAATTGGGTTGGAAGCTGGGTTAGAAGCTGGGTTGGAAGTTGGGTTGGAAGTTGGGTTGGAAATTGGGTTGAAAGTTGGGTTGGAAGTTGGGTTGGATGTTGGGTTGGAAGTTGGGTTGGATGTTGGGAGGAAGTTAGGATGGAAGTTGGGTTTCAAGTTGGGATGGAAGTTGGGATGGAAGTTGTGTTATAAGCTGGGATTGAAGTTGGGTCGGAAGTTGGGCTGGAAGTTGGGTTGGACGTTGGATTGGAAGTTGAATTAGAAGTTTGGTTGAAAGTTGGGTTGAAAATTGGGTTGGAAGTTGGGTTGGATGTTTGGTTGGAAGTTGGGTTGGAAGTTGGGTTGGAAGTTGGGTTGGAAGTTGGGTTGGACGTTTGGTTGGAAGTTGACTTGGAAGATGGGTTCATAGTTGGGTTGGAAATTGGGTTAGACGTTGGGTTGGAAGTTGGGTTGGGAGTTGGGTTGGAAGTTGGGTTGGAAGTTGGGTTGGAAGATGGGTTGGATGTTGGGTTGGACGTTGGGTTGGAAGTTGGGTTGGAAGTTGGGATGGAGGTGGGATGGAACTTGGGTTGGAATTTGGGTTGGTAGTTGGGTTGGAAGTTGGGTTGGAAGTTGGGTTGGAAGTTGGGTTGGAAGTTGGATT
>SZWC01008301.1:30073-41175 GCA_023375785.1 Penium margaritaceum
GCAATGGTGCAATGAAGCAATGGTGCAATGGTGCAATTGAGCAATGGTGCAACTCTGCATGAGTGCAACAGTGCAATTATGCAATGCAATGGTGCAATGGTGCACTTGTACAATGAAGCAATGAGGCAGTAGTGCTAGTAACATTATTATAAATGTCTTTAAACCGTCACACAGAACCGCAAATCATATGCACATGGAATCGCGAACCTTGAACGAGAGGAACCGCGAGCTACACTCCAAAGGAACCGCAAGTTTAGCATGAAAAGAACCGCGAATCTAAAGAACCGCGGTTCCCATCCAAGAACCACGGTTCCGGTTCTTGGACGCATCCAGACTCGTGAACCCGGTTCTGATGTCAGAACCGCGGTTCCTGCATGGTGTGCACCCTTAAGGACAAGTCACCCCTTCTAGAAGGTGTGCCACCTTCCTGGACCCTCACCTGGCCTTCTAGAAACTTAAAGAGGAACTCTAGAGGTTGAGCTAGCTTCCTGGCATCTATTTTCCACCTCCCTTGAGGCAGGGCAGAATTTTATCTTGTTAGACTTGAACCCGGGCCCCTGCCTCTAGAGGTGGACACCATTAACCACTAAGCCACTAAGGCTTGTCATATTGGTGTTCCTTTTTGGAGTCACTCCTACCATGGTGAGGAGCATCATTCCAACAGGAAGTTGGGTTGGAAGTTGGGTTGGAAGTTGGGTTGGAAGTTGGGTTGGGAGTTGGGTTGGAAGTTGGGTTGACCGTTGGGTTGGAAGTTGAGCTGGGATTCGGGTTCAAAGTTGGTTGGAAGTTGGGTTGGAAGTTGGGTTGACCGTTGGGTTGGAAGTTGAGCTGGGATTCGGGTTCAAAGTTGGTTGGAAGTTGGGTTGGAAGTTGGGTTGAAAGTTGGTTCGGAAATTGGGTTGGAAGTTGGGTTTGAAGATGGGTTCGATGTTGGGTTGGAAGTTGGGTTGGAAGTTGGGTGAGAAGTTGGGATGGAGGTGGGATGGGAGTTGGGTTGGAATTTGGGTTGGAAGTTGGGTTGGAAGTTGGGTCGGAAGTTGGGCTGGAAGTTGGGTTGAAAGTTGGGTTGGAAGTTGGGTTGGATGCTGGGTTTGAAGTTGGGTTGGAAGTTGGGTTGGAAGTTGGGTTGGAATTTGGGTTGGAAGTTGGGTTGGAAGTTGGGATGGATGTTGGGATGGCGGTTGGGATGGAAGTTAGGTTGTAAGTTGGGTTGGAAGTTGGGTTGAAAGTTGGGTTGGAATTTGGGCTATAAAATGGGTTGGACGTTTTGTTTGAAGATGGGTTGGAAGTTGGGTTGAAAAATGGGTTGGAAGTTGGGTTGGAAGTTGGGTTGAAAGTTGGGTTGGAAGTTGGGTTGGAAGTTGGGTTGGAGGTTGGGTTGGAAGTTGGGTTGGAAGTTGGGTTGGAAGTTGGGTTGGAAGTTGGGTTGGAAGTTGGATTGGAAGTTGGGTTAGAAGTTGGGTTGGAAGTTGCGTTGGAAGTTAGGATGGAAGATGGGATGCAAGTTGGATTGGAAGCTCGGTTGGAAGTTGGGTTGGAAGCTG
Organism: Penium margaritaceum; assembly: GCA_023375785.1. Classification (NCBI taxonomy): domain Eukaryota; kingdom Viridiplantae; phylum Streptophyta; class Zygnematophyceae; order Desmidiales; family Peniaceae; genus Penium; species Penium margaritaceum. Next base: position 31,618 of record SZWC01008301.1, read on the forward strand.
GATTGGAAGTTGGGTTGGAAGTTGGGATGGAAGCAGGGATGGAAGTTGGATTGGGAGTTAGGTTGGATGTTGGGCTGGAAGTCAAGTTGGATGTTGGGTTACAAGTTGGGTTGGAAGTTGGATTGGAAGTTGGGTTGGAAGGTGGGTTGAAATTTGGGTTGGAACTTAGGTTGGAAATTGGGATGGAAGTTGGGATGGAAGTTGGGTTAGAAGTTGGGTTGGAAGTATGGTTGAATGTTAGGATTGAAGTTGGGTTGAACGTTGGGTTGGAAATTGGGTTGGGAGTTGGGTTGAAAGTTAGGTTGGAAGTTGGGTTGGAAGTTGGATAGGAAGTTGGATTGGAAGTTGGGTTGGAAGTTGGGTTGGAAGTTGGGTTGGAAGTTGCGTTGAAAGTTGGTTTTGAAATTGGGTTCAAAATTTGGTTGGAAGTTGGGTTGGAAGTTGGGTTGGAAGTTGGTTTGAACGTTGGGTTGAAAGCTTGGTTAGAATCTAGGTTGGAAGTTGGGTTGGAAGTTGGGTTCGAAGTTAAGTTGGAAGTTGGGTTGGAAGTTGGGTTGGAAGTTGGGATGAAAGTTGGGATGAAGGTTGGGTTGGAAGTTGGGTTGGAAGTTGGGTTGGAGGTTGGGATGAAAGTTGGGATGAAGGTTGGGTTGGAAGTTGGGTTGGAAGTTGGGTTGGAAGTTGGGTTGGAAGTTGGGATGGAAGTTGGGATGGAATTTGGGTTGGAAGTTGGGTTAGAAGTTGGGTTGGAAGCTGGGTTGGAACTTGGGCTGGAAGTTCGGATGGAAGTTGGGTTGGAAGTTGGGTTGGAAGTTGGGTTGAAAGTTGGGTTGGAAGTTGGGTTGGAAATTGGGTTGGAAGCTTGGCTGGAAGTTTGGTTGGAAGTTGGGTTGGAACTTGGGTTGGAAGTTGGGTTGAAAGTTGGGTTGAAAGTTGGGTTGTAAGCTGTATAGAAGGTTGGGTTGGAAGTTGGGTTGCATGTTGGGTTGGAAGTTGGGTTTGAAGTTGAATTGGAAGTTGGATAGGAAGTTGGTTTGGATGTTAGGTTGGATGTTGGGTTGGAAGTTGGGTTGAAAGTTGGGTTGGAAGTTGGGTTGGAAGTTGGGATGAAAATTGGGATGAAGATTGGGTTGGAAATTCGGTTGGAAGTTGGGTTGGAAGTTGGGTTGGAAGTTGGGATGGAAGTTGGGATGAAAGTTGGGATGGAATTGGGGTTGGAAGTTGGGTTGGAAGTTGGGTTGGAAGCTGGGTTGGAGGTTTGGCTGGAAGTTCGGATGGAAGTTGGGTAGGAAATTGGGTTGGGAGTTGGGATGGAAGCTGGGTTGGAGGTTTGGCTGGAAGTTCGGATGGAAGTTGGGTAGGAAATTGGGTTGGGAGTTGGGATGGAAGCTGGGATGGAAGTTGGGTTGGAAGTTGGGTTGGAAGTTGGGTTGGAAGTTGGGTTGGAATTTGGGCTGGAAGTTGGGTTGGAAGTTGGGTTGGAAGTTGGGTTGGAAGTTGGATTGCAAGTTGGGTGGGATGTTGGGATGGAAGTTGGGATGGAAGTTGGGTTTGAAGTTGGGAAGGAAGTTGGGATGAAAGTTGGGTTGAATGTTGGGTTGGACGGTGGGTTGGAAGTTGGGTTGGAAGTTGGGTTGGACTTTGGGTTGGAAGTTGAGTTGGAAGTTGGGTTGAATGTTGGGATGGAAGTTGGTATGGAAGTTGGATTTGAAATTGGGATGGATGTTGGGATGGAAGTTGGATTGGAAGCTGGGTTGGAATTTGGGTTGGAAGTTAGGTTGGAAGTTGGGTTGGAAGTTGGGTTGGAAGTTGGGTTGGAAGTTTGGTTGGAAGTTGGGTTGGAAGTTGGGTTGGAACTTTGGTTGGAAGTTGACGCCAAAGCCATGGAGGAACTCAGGAAAGAGGAGGGTGAGGATGTCAGCAACCCAGAGATCCATGGTCTCTGATCTTTCTTCGACAGTTAAGGCAGGCAGGACAATGATTCGTCCTGTTAGTGGGTGGAGAACGGTACGATGGCTGAAACTGTAAGCAATCCAGTTCATTCACCAAGCCTGCTTGCACATGTTGTGCCAGATAAGTGGGCCTGTGCGAGCCTCCTGTAGTAGATGGCAATAAGAAGGATGCAGGAGGGATTGAAGGTTTGTACACTCAATCTGGAGAGTCTGGTGGTAGGTGGCAATGTGTGGTCTATGGAAGGGGTTTTGATCGTATCACCCGAGTAGGAGTGCGTTGACAAAGTACTCGGCGAGTGTGACCCACCCCCTAGCGTGTAACAGTGTTGCTTCTACCCACGTCATTGCATTCTCGCCGCATTCAGCCAGGAATGGGATGGAAGTTGGCATGGAAGCTGTGTTGGAAGTTGTAATGGAATTTTGGATGGAAGTTGGGTTTTAAGTTGGGTTGGACGTTGGGTTGACCGTTGGGTTGGAATTTGAGTTGGAAGTTGGGTTCAAAGTTGGGTTGGAAGTTGGGTTGGAAGTTAAATTGGAAGTTGGGTTGGAAGTTGGGTTGGAAGTTGGATTGGATGTTGGGTTGGAAGTTGGTTTGGAAGTTGGGTTGGAAGTTGGGATGGAGGTGGGATGAAAGTTGGGTTGGAATTTGGGTTGGAAGTTGGGTTGGAAGTTGGGTTGGAATTTGGGTTGTAAGTTGGGATGGAATCTGGGTTGGAAGATGGGTTGGAAAATAGGTTGGAAGTTGGGTGGGAATTTGGGTTGGAACTTAGGCTGGAAGTTGTGTTGGAAGTTGGGTTGGAAGTTGGGATGGAAGTTGGGATGGAAGTTGCGTTGGAAGTTGGGTTGAAGTTTAGTTGGAAGTTGGGTTGGAAGTTGGGTTGGAAGTTGGGTTGAAAGTTGGGTTGGAAGCTGGGTTGGATGCTGGGTTTGAAGTTGGTTTGGAAGTTGGGTTGGAAGTTGGGTAGGAAGTTGGGTGGGAAGTTGGGCTGGACGTTGGGTTGGAAGGTCGGTTGGAAGTTGGGTTGGAAGTTGGACTAGAAGAGGGGTTGGACGTTGGGTTGGAAGTTGAATTTGAAGTTCGGTTGAAAGTTGGGTTGGAAGTTTGGATGGGAGTTGGGTTGGAAGTTGGGTTGGAAGCTGGGTTGGATGCTGGGTTTGAAGTTGGTTTGGAAGTTGGGTTGGAAGTTGGGTAGGAAGTTGGGTGGGAAGTTGGGCTGGACGTTGGGTTGGAAGGTCGGTTGGAAGTTGGGTTGGAAGTTGGACTAGAAGAGGGGTTGGACGTTGGGTTGGAAGTTGAATTTGAAGTTCGGTTGAAAGTTGGGTTGGAAGTTTGGATGGGAGTTGGGTTGGAAGTTGGGTTGGAAGCTGGGTTGGATGCTGGGTTTGAAGTTGGTTTGGAAGTTGGGTTGGAAGTTGGGTAGGAAGTTGGGTGGGAAGTTGGGCTGGACGTTGGGTTGGAAGGTCGGTTGGAAGTTGGGTTGGAAGTTGGACTAGAAGAGGGGTTGGACGTTGGGTTGGAAGTTGAATTTGAAGTTCGGTTGAAAGTTGGGTTGGAAGTTTGGATGGGAGTTGGGTTGGAAGTTGGGTTGGAAGCTGGGTTGGATGCTGGGTTTGAAGTTGGTTTGGAAGTTGGGTTGGAAGTTGGGTAGGAAGTTGGGTGGGAAGTTGGGCTGGACGTTGGGTTGGAAGGTCGGTTGGAAGTTGGGTTGGAAGTTGGACTAGAAGAGGGGTTGGACGTTGGGTTGGAAGTTGAATTTGAAGTTCGGTTGAAAGTTGGGTTGGAAGTTTGGATGGGAGTTGGGTTGGAAGTTGGGTTGGAAGCTGGGTTGGATGCTGGGTTTGAAGTTGGTTTGGAAGTTGGGTTGGAAGTTGGGTAGGAAGTTGGGTGGGAAGTTGGGCTGGACGTTGGGTTGGAAGGTCGGTTGGAAGTTGGGTTGGAAGTTGGACTAGAAGAGGGGTTGGACGTTGGGTTGGAAGTTGAATTTGAAGTTCGGTTGAAAGTTGGGTTGGAAGTTTGGATGGGAGTTGGGTTGGAAGTTGGGTTGGAAGCTGGGTTGGATGCTGGGTTTGAAGTTGGTTTGGAAGTTGGGTTGGAAGTTGGGTAGGAAGTTGGGTGGGAAGTTGGGCTGGACGTTGGGTTGGAAGGTCGGTTGGAAGTTGGGTTGGAAGTTGGACTAGAAGAGGGGTTGGACGTTGGGTTGGAAGTTGAATTTGAAGTTCGGTTGGAAGTTGGGTTGGAAGTTGGACTAGAAAAGGGGTTGGACGTTGGGTTGGAAATTGGGTTGGAAGTTGGATTGGAAATTGGGTTTGAAGTTGGGTTGGAAGTTGGGTTGGAAGTTGGGATGGAATTTGGACTGGAATTTGGGATGGAAGTTGGGATGGAAGTTAGGTTGGAAGTTGGGTTGGACGTTGGGTTGGAAGGTCGGTTGGAAGTTGGGTTGGAACTTGGATTGGAAGTTGGGTTGAAAGTGGGGATTGAATCTGTGTTGGAAGTTGGGTTGGAAGTTGGGCTGGAAGTTGGGTTGGAATTTGGGTTGGAAGTTGGGTTGGGAGTTGGGTTAGAAGTTGGGTTGGAAGTTGGGATGGAAGTTGGGTTGGAAGTTGGACTAGAAGTTGGGTTGGATGTTCCGTTGGAAGTCGGGTTGAACGTTGGATTGGAAGTTGGGTTGGATGCTCGGTTGGAAGTTGGGTTGGAAGTTGTGTTGGAAGTTGCGTTGGAAGTTGGGTTGGAAGCTGGGTTGGAAGTTGGGTTTGGAAGTTGGTTTGGAAGTTGGGATGGAAGTTGGGATGGAAGTTGGGTTGGAAGTTAGGCTGGAAGTTGGATTGGAAGTTGGGTTGGAAGTTGGATTGGAAGTTAAGTTGGAAGTTGGGTTGGAAGTTGGGTTGGAACTTGGGTTGGAAATTGGGTTGGAAGTTGGGTTGGAAGTTGGGTTGGAACTTGGGTTGGAAATTGGGTTGGAAGTTGGGTTGGAAGTTGGGTTGGAACTTGGGTTGGAAATTGGGTTGGAAGTTGGGTTGGAAGTTGGGTTGGAACTTGGGTTGGAAATTGGGTTGGAAGTTGGGTTGGAAGTTGGGTTGGAACTTGGGTTGGAAATTGGGTTGGAAGTTGGGTTGGAAGTTGGGTTGGAACTTGGGTTGGAAATTGGGTTGGAAGTTGGGTTGGAAGTTGGGTTGGAACTTGGGTTGGAAATTGGGTTGGAAGTTGGGTTGGAAGTTGGGTTGGAACTTGGGTTGGAAATTGGGTTGGAAGTTGGGTTGGAAGTTGGGTTGGAACTTGGGTTGGAAATTGGGTTGGAAGTTGGGTTGGAAGTTGGGTTGGAACTTGGGTTGGAAGTTGGGTTGGAAGTTGGGTTGGAAGTTGGGCTGGAAGTTGGGTTGAAAGTTGGGTTGGAAGCTGGGGTGGATGCTGGGTTGGAAGTTGGGTTGGTAGTTGGGTTGGAAGTTGGGTTGGAAGTTGGGATGGAAGTTGGGATGGCGGTTGGGATGGAAGTTAGGTTGGAAGTTGGGTCGGAAGTTGGGTTAAAAGTTGGGTTGGAAGTTGGGTTAGAAAATGGGTTGGACGTTTGGTTGGAAGATGGGTTGGAAGTTGGGTTGAAAAATGGGTTGGAAGTTGGGTTGGAAGTTACATTGAAAGTGGGGTTGGAAGTTGGGTTGGAAGTTGGGTTGGAGGTTGGGTTGGAAGTTGGATTGGAAGTTGGGCTAAAAGTTATGTTGGAAGCTGGGTTGGAAGTTGGGATGGAAGATGGGAGGATAGTTGGATTAGAAGCTTGGTTGGAAGTTGGGTTGGAAGCTGGATTGGCAGTTGGATTGGAAGTTGGGTTCGAAGTTGGGATGGAAGCAGGAATGGAAGTTGGATTGGGAGTTAGGTTGGATGTTGGGTTGAAAGTTGGGTTGGAAGGTGGGTTGAAATTTGGGTTGGAACTTGGGTTAGAAGTTGGGATGGAAGTTTGGTTGGAAGTCGTGTTGGATGTTCGGTTGAATGTTAGGATAGAAGTTGGGTTGAAAGCCTGGTTGGAAATTGGGTTGGAAGTTAGGTTGGAAGTGTTACATATTGCCCCGTGCCATGCCCTGGAGTTGCCGTTTTCAGGGCGATGGCTCCAGATCCTTGTACAGTGCATTTTTGTATGCATGGATGGATGTTTCACAAATTAGAGGACAAGCTGGACCAGCTGCAATTTGAATCGCAGCAATCGGCTAAGAATTGAGGGAGTTATGGTCCGTCAAAGTTGGGAGGTGGTGCTGGCCGTCTGGGTTTGGACGGCAGACTTGCTACCGGCCGAAAAGTGATCCGGCGGTGACCAGTTCGACTCCCACCACGCACACCATGGCCGAGGCGCCCATTGGGGGATGCTAGCAGCAATATCCCATGAATCATTAGAGCCATGTGCGCTTCGGAATGGCGGTCTGATGCTTCATTGAGGTCCAGGGCGCTTCGGGCACCCGTCACTTACGCTAGTGCTCTGTCAGGGACAGAGACTCAATGATGCACTCCGAATCGCGTATCGGGCGCTACGGTGGCCCAAATCGCACGCGGTTTAGTGCGTTGGAAAGCTTGTGACTAGCACTATAACTTTGCTGATGTGGTCCGTGTCCAGTAATTCACTCAAAATTGATCCCCAGCCCTTCAAACTTTGGGTGTTGCTGAATTTCGTCAGATTTCTGCTCACATAGTGTGTGGCGACCAGAAAGCACACACTTCGCCTAAGACTGCTGTCCAAAAGAGTTGTGAACCTCAGGACGTGGTCAGGCCACGTTGGAACCACATTTCCAACAGGAAGTTGGGTTTGAAGTTGGGTTGGAAGTTGGATTGGAAGTTGGGTTGGAAGTTGGGTTGGAAGTTGGGTTGGAAGTTGGGTTGGAAGTTGGGTTGGATGTTTGCATGGATGTTGGGATGGAAGTTGGGTTTGAAGTTGGGATGGAAGTTGGGATGGAAGTTGGGCTGAAAGTTGGGTTGGATGGTGGGTTGGAAGTTTGGTTGGAAGTTGGGTTGGACGTTGGGTTGGAAGTAGGGTTGAAAGTTGGGTTGGAAGTTGGGTTGGAAGTTGGGTTGGATGTTGGGATGGAAGTTGGGATGGAAGTTGGGTTTGAAGTTGGGATGGCAGTTGGGATGGAAGTTAGGTTGGAAGTTGTGTTGGAAGTTGGGTTAAAAGTTGAGTTGGAAGTGTCAATGCGCCGGATAGCAGCAGTCTAGAAAACGGGTCCCGACATGGGAGGCCACCAACCGCTCTTGGTTTTGCAACCAAGATAACATATCACCCTTGAACGAGGGATCCACACTTTAGGTTCGTTTGGTTTATAACCTCACGATATCCGGATGTTGGTATTTAGTGTCTACCTTTGGTTGGACACTCTGTGAGGAGTCTCAAAGGCAAGAACTGTAAATGGATGCATGCAAGGTACAGGCTTTTATACTTGTAGAGCTTTGCTAAAGCTTCTGCTTGTAGTGGCTTCACTGGAGCCAACCTCAACCTACATTCCTACTTGGCGCGTCCTTAGACCGCCAAGTGTCATCCTCAAGGCTGGCTCTAGTAAGCTTCCTAGAAGCTTCCTGTCACTATTTTGGCCACAAAGAAAATTGCGGCCATCGCTGGGCCTGAACCTGCGACCTCTGGTTTGAGACTCCGGTGCCTAATCAACCAAGCCAAAAAGGTTTGGTTCCTATGATGAGCCACAGGGGACATACCCATTATGGGTAGTGCATTCCGGGCCCATCTCAGAACAGACTAAGGGGACATACTCCATAGAGCAGTGCATGCCTTGTCTCTATGTGTAGCTAGCCAGCTAGGCAGTGGACAAGGTGCATACTATTTCGACAAATCTCTCCCTTGCACCTCTGTCCATCTGTCCCTTGCTCGGCTCCATCAATGCCTTGGAGCTCACCCTTCCTCTGCCGCACTCCTCATGCTGAATCCACAAATGCCTGCATAATGCAAGTCGCTCTCCAGCGGCTTGGTCATGCAGTCAACAACCATGCTCTTTATTCCGCAGTGCTGCAAGTCCACCACGTTCTTCATGACCAGGTCACGTGAGTAGTGGTAATGTATGTCGATGTGCTTCATTTGCCGGGAGATGATCTCGTCTTCAGCCATCGAGATGGCGCTCATGTTGTCCATGTGTACGATCGTGGCATCCTTCTGTGGCACTGCCATTTCGCCAAGCAGGCTGCGGAGCCATTGAGTCTCCTTGCACACCTCAGACAAAGCAATGTACTCTACCTCAGCGGTGGATATGGAAACACAATCCTGCTTCCTGCTGGCCCATGAGATGGCAGCGCCATTCAAGATGCACACATATCCAGAGGTGGATTTCCTGACGTCGAGATTTCCTCCCCAGTCAGCGTCGGTGTAGCACTTCAGAGGAAAGGGGTCTGTTCCTTCTTGGCCTCCAAGGACGAGGCCCATGTGACGTGTCTTCTGCAGGTAGCGCAAGATGCGCTTGACTGCCTGCCAATGTTGTGGCCCAGGGTTGGCCACGAATCTGCTCACTTGTCCCACAGCATAACAGATGTATGCACGAGTCTCTACCATGGCGTACATGGTGCTACCCACGGCGGACTGGTAGGGGATGTCTTGCATCTCCCTTTGTTTTGCTTCGTTGCTTGGCAACATGGAGGCCTTCAGCTTTGCGTTGGTTGTCATTGGGGTGCTGACAGGTTTGCAGTCTTCCATGTGGTAGCGCTTCAGCACTTCACCAATGTATTTGGTTTCTTTGAGTTCCATGGTGCCTGCTACTCGGTTGCAGTGGATGGCAATCCCAGGTAGTACTCGAGAGGACCCATGTCCTTCATCTTGAACCCTTTGTTGAGGTCAGAATTCAGCCCATCCACCAACTCGACCGAAGACGAGCAGATGATCAGATCATCCACGTACAGCGCAACCAGCATCAACCCTCTCCCATCATCGCACACGTACATGCTCGGGTCATTCTGGCAATGTGCAAAGGAGAGGCCGGTCATGAAACCGTCCATCTCTTTGTACCACATCCTTGGGGCCCGTAGAACGCTTTCACCAACCTTCACACCTTGCCCTTGGTAGCTTCGACTCCTTCGGGCACCTCCATCAGCACTTCCTTGTCAAGCTTCTCATGAAGGAAAGCTGTCCTGACGTCCATCTGGTGTATCTCCAAGTTCTTTGCGGAAGCAATGCCAAGGAGAGAGCAGATGGAGGCAAAGGTCACGACAGGCGCAAACGTCACATCGTACTCGGAGCCCAGGCGTTGAGAGAACCCCTTAGCCACTACCCTTGCCTTGAACTTGTCAATGTTGCCGTCTTGCTTCTTCTTCACTTGGAGGACCCACTTGGATCCCACCACGTGGGCCTTGTCGGGTCTATCTACCAGCACCCACGTGCCGTTCTCGGTAATGGATGCGAGCTTGCTATCCACTGCCTCCTTCCACTTGGCCGCATCTGGGCCATTCATGGCCTCCGCCACTGTGGATGGCTCTCCCTGAGCCATGCACGACCAGCTAAGGCCGGTCCAATCATCTTCATACCGCAAAGGTGCTCTCTTTGGTCGTAAACTGCGCCGTGGTAGTGGTGCCGCTTCTTGCTTTGGTGCTGGTGCTTCCAGAGGTGGTGGTTTGTTGTCAACGTCGTCGTCAGAAGAG